>JAAGNO010012735.1:282786-307325 GCA_033439905.1 Ceryle rudis | reverse complement strand
TGGAATGTTGTCTCTGTTTCCTCAGAATGATGTTGTCGTTGATGGTGGACAGTTCAGGAACAAACCAGAGTACAGGTGAAAGGGGTTTACCTCAGGACTAGTAGAAACAACTATTCGGTTCTAAAAATAAGTCTGTGTGAGCAGAATTGGAAGGGAAGAGTTTTTAGATGTCCTATATGAAGAACGTGCACTTGGCATTCATCCCCTCATATGGCAAGCACCTGAGAAGAGGCAAAGCAGTGTGTAATTCAATGGTATGTAAGCTATGCATTATCTAGGATCATATGAACTTGTCATGCTACCTGTAGCTGGTGCCTCTATCCTGTGCTGGTGAATGTGCTTGAAAAGTGTATGTATCTGTTCATGGGGTGATACAGACATTAAATAATGCAATTACTTGTAATGGTGTCTATCAGCTACTGTTTTGATAAATGTCTTCCCTGAACCTTTGCTACAGCAGCCCCTCTTAATAAAAGTTTTAGATTTATCATAGTGCCTTTTGGTAAGTAAGAAGAAATAGCTGTCTGGTTACACTGCAGTATCACCACACCTAGGGGTATGTTGGCTGTATTGCATTGGGAGTGCCTTGCTGGCAGCAAAAGACATACATGCTCTTGAATGTCCTACTGCCATCCATGGATGGCTTAAATAATTGTGCTTTGTCATGGGAAAAATATCAAAATGATGTTAGCTCTTTGAATTCAAGAATGGCTAGAAGAAGGGGTGACAGAGCAACTGTACGCTTTTAATTTGTCAAAACCCTAGTCTGTCTTGTTCTAAAAAGTCATTCAGGAAAAGATCTAATTGGAAATGGCTTCTGAAAAACATTCCTACTTTCTGGCACAAGGCAGAATCCCTTTGAGATCCCTTTTACTAAATTAGCTTTAAGGGAGTTTTCATAGCAGAGCGGTTTACCCCCTGCGGTTTTTCCTTTTGTATTGGGTAATCTAGTTTTGAGAAGCGCCTGTGTGATTTATTAGCCTTTAACGTATGCCTGATATAATTAGGGCAGGTATATCTCTGCTTCTCTCTCAAGATTTATAACACAGTCTGTTATTCACTCACTCTATCGCTCTGCCAGAGCTGTGTTCAGTCTCAGAGCGAGAGCATCCTTTCCCAGAGTGAGGGAGCAAATGCTCAGTCTGCTGATAGCAAGCAGCTACTACGGGAGAGCAACTGTCGTGATACACTGGAGCTGTCTTCCTGAAGGAATTCCTTTTTTGTTCCTGCAGCTTTCAGGCTTAAATTAATAACCCTTCCTGGCTATTTAGTGCTCTCCTGAACAGTGGCAGACGCTCAGCTGCTCAACAACTTCATTTACCCCCTACACAAGCAGAGCTGAGCAGCACTGGTTAGAATCTGTGAAGACTGTTATTTTTATGCATTTGTTTTGTGGGGATATTTTGGGAGAGAAACTTATGCTATATCAACCTCCTTTGCCTTTGCAACGTATAAAGCCTGTGGCTCGCAAAAGCAGTCCTGGAAGAGAGCATGCTCAGAAAGCTGGCAAATCATTGTCCAGTGACCGGGAGGAAATGATAGTTGCTCTTCATTTATAATGCAAATTCTGAGGTGTATTCAGAAGTGTGGCAAACTTAAAATGATGGCTGTGGTGAGAACATCTCTGCAGAAAGTTGTGGTGTTGTTGCATCGTTTACAGAGGATGGCAGTTTCTTCTCCCCGTTACCAGAAGCTCTGCAAGGTAAGAAATGTAAAGCCTAAATCTTGAGTGTCTAATGCTAACTCTGTTGTCTTTCTGAGCTAAAAATAAAAGAAAATAAGAGTGGGATGACTGTCAAAAGTATCTAGGCTATCTAGCTGGTTTTTTAAAGCCTGCCATACTCTCATGTGCATATTTTGTATGAAAAAAAAAAAAACTTGTGCTTGTCAGAGTGACACATTTTTTTAAATAAGTGCTCTCTTGCTTACTGTTTCAGTGTCCAGAAGGAAACTGTTAATGTTCAGTGATCTTTTGTAAATACTACCACATGTCCTGTTCCAAAGAAGTTGGTTAAATCTTGGTAAATGCAGTACTTTAACTCCTGCGTATCCATTAGGTAGAATGGCTGTGTTCTTCAGTGCCCAGTGTTTTTTCTTTTGAGCTTTATTAAACTTCTAATTAGGAATGAGTGCAGCAGACTAATACGCAGCTATGAAATTTTGGCATCACTTGCCTGTATTTATAGAGTTCTTTCAGAGATAAAAAATAAGGAAAAGTTGGAGGAAAAGCATGTTGACATAGGCTACCACTTGCTGGTCTTGCTGTTAACTGTTTTGGTGGCTGACTCTTTCTGTTTCCACTGAGACTGTTTAGTTTTTTTATCCCTGGTTTCAGTAGTTAAGAACTTCAACACTCTTGTAATGATCTAAGCCACCTAGTAAAAAGCTTTTTATTTATTTATTTTTGTAAGTAGGTTGATCACTCACCAGTTTAAAATAAAATATATTTCAAAGCAGTCTGTAAAATCCATGAGTTAATACTGCTGCAGTGTTGGTGCCTCTGTGGAATGGTCATACTGTGATGTATTTACTGGACTTTAATATAAGGATCCTGCTTCTTAACGTTGGAAAAATGTAAAATTGGAGAGGTCTTCAACTGTATACTGACATAACCTTATAGAAATAGGTTTTGGCCGCCTTTGAACTTGATTTTTTTTTTTTTTTTTAATTCTTACTGCTTTTGATACTTTAAAACTACCTTAATTTGTTGGTGAAACAATGTGTGTGAAAACCGAAGTGTATGACCACATCCTTTTTCCGACGGTAAAGCAAAGTCCCTGTAATTCATAATGCTTCATTCTAAAATTTGTTACCTACTGTGACAAATATAAAAAGAACATCAAGTAAAAGAGATCCAACCTCTGTAATAGAGTTTGGAAGTCAGAAAAGGGTATAATGCGGTATCTGGTTCCTGACAGTGAAGCTTGTATAAGAAGTTCTGGCATACTGTTTTCAAATGGGTGTTGCAGTGTGCTTCTGTTTACAAAGCTGTGCTGAGAGGAGTATTCATTTATTATGAGGAATGATAGACCGTAGTTTGTGTACATACAAGCTATTTTAACAAGCATGCTTCAGTTATTCTTGTCTTTATCAGCTCTATCATTAAACAGCCCTGATTGCTTTTGTGAATGAGGCAGATTGTTTTTTTCATTAATGTAAAGATACGATTTTTAATTGTCTATTCATAAGCACTAGGAAATGAAGTGCTTTAAAACCTAGTCACATTTTTGTGTATGAGCTTGTTTGTAACAATGTTTGTCACACAAAAACTATTTAGTGACTCTTGCAGTAATAATTATTTGCTAATGAGTCAGAGAGCCTAGTTAAATGGTTGGATACTTAATTTGTTCAGTATAAATCTACCCAAGGGAAAGCAAAAAAATCTTCTCAAAAGCTGTTATTAAAATATATTTCCCGATTGAGAATCCATGCACTGAGAGCCTTGGGAATTTTTGTGTAGCTTAAAAGTATGCATTTTGTTATTCTGTTTGTTAAAAAGTCACACAGCTTAGCTTTTTCAGATGTCTGTGCTTAGTTTACTGAAAGTAGAATTGTTGGTCTGCCTGTAGAGTTAAATGAGACACTGATTGAGGAAAAAAGGTATGGTTTACAATCCCATTCACTTCCAGCAGGTGTCAATGTAAGGCAATGATATATGGAAGTCTGATGATGGAAATGTTAATACTTGGATGAGAAAATGGTATGGAAATTACAAATTAAAAACAATGATGACAGCATGTCAAGAAGGATTTCTTGTAATGATCTGTATACTTCTGTCTTCAGAATTTCACAAGTTTGTTCATGTCTTGTGAACTCTGCATATACACTAATATAATTCAGTTCTGCTGAAGGCAAGTTATTTTCTATAGAGTATATGAATTATTGCAGTGTACAGGGTAGTTGCTTCATGAACTAGTATCTAAATATTTCATGTGAAGTGTCCTCGGAAGCATGACAGAGTGCCAATGAAATAAACAAAAAAGTGACAATGAAACACTTCAGACAAATTCTTGAAGTTAGTGAGTGTCCATTTTAAGTGAAACTGTTTATAAAAGAATAAACAAGGCTTTATTATTGAGCTGTACCGGGGAAAGTTCCTCATTAGCAGCTTCATGTTGTAAGATCACTCAGCATTCATATTTTATCAATTCTGAAAATCTCTGAGCTGCATAAATAGAAATAAACACTTGGTGACATATTGCATCATGGCTGAAAAACAGGAAATCAAAGGTTTAGGATTTTTCTTCATTTGTTGCTTTTTCTTTCACTAGTTTCTTTGTACTAAGGTGAATTTTGCCAGATGTAACTTTTCACTGTATTGCTGTTTGATTCTTTTACACTGAAATTAGGGGCATACCAGGGCCAAACGTATACAGTCAGCATTATGTTATTAGGACAATGTGTTGTAAGTTTTGCTTTATTGTTGTTAGCAGCTTTTTTTCGTAACCGTTGTAACATCTTCCCAGTGAAAGTGAACAACCAGAAAGACATTGTGTAGGGGCTGTCATCTACTAGTTGTTCTGGCTAATGTGTGTTTGTTCCTTAAAGAGTGTCTTCTGTTAGGTATATCCGACTAGCTCAGGCAAGAATGAATTTAGAATTTTATTGGGAAAAGAGGAAATCATGTATAAATCAATAGATCTCTTCTGAGATCAGAACTACAGTGACACTTAACAAAAATGAAATAGAAATTTAGGAAGCTTTCTCTGACTTTCCTGACAGAAGTGAAAGAACATTGCATCTCTATCAGACAGGTAAATGGTTACCTTGAAATATGTATTCTGCTTTTGTTGTATTTTTGAAACACACTGCTAGCATTCAGGGGCTGGTACGTTCATCCACTGGAGAACAGACTGAGGACCATAGCTAGGAGCTGCGTGAGTATTTTCTCATTTCTGTTTCTCATAGGAGAATAGAATATTCTCATTTCTTCAGAGTAACCCACTTTAAAAATAAATAAATAATCAGCCCCCTTCATATAAAATACTTGAAATCTTAAACCTGATCCAACATGAGACTTCACTCTCGAAGTGATATGTGGTAACCTAGGAGAGTTCTTGACTCCCTCAGCTGTGAAGAGAAATAATGCATCAGAAACATATGTTTTGTGGTTCTTTTAGTTGTGTATTCATAAAATGTGATTATTTCATTTTATGCTGTTTCATTTTTTTGTGGGAGTGTTAAATTTATAAAACCGCAAGAAGTTAAAAGCATAGGGAATGCTGGGATCAGCCAAAATCCTCTTTTGCTGCGATACTGATGGTTGCATCTCAGAAGATGTTTACATTATGTTAATTTTGAGAGTACCATCAGAGGCTGTTCCTATGAAATGGAAAAAGTGAAGGTCATGGGTGTGGGGCAAAAAAAAAGCATGAAAGACTGTTGAGAAATGGGTAGGTTAATTCTGGCTCCAATGAATTCAACAAAGATAATTTTTCTAATGTTTATGTGACTTCAGGTTGGTTTTGAAAAGAAATCATTAGCAGTTGATCACATTCAGGTATGAAATACAGGTAATCAAGTGTGGATGAAGAGGATGCATTACAGCGGCATAGTACATATTTGTTAGACAGCAGAAGTGAGGATGAAAGTTAATTTTGGAATCATGTCCCAAGGTAGACTACTGTATTGAGGTAGTTGTTAGTTTGAAAATGAAGCAGTGCCTCTGTTGTCAAAAGCATTGTTAAATTATGTAGGCAGTTTCTTTTTCTTTTTTTTTCTTCTTTTTTTTTTTTTTTTTAAGATCAGAAAGTTAAGCCTGGACTGCTTGATATTGTTCTAGTCATGTAAGAGACATTCTAATTAGATCTAGATCTACCATAAAGCCTTACAGAAAGGAGGAGGCCAGAATTAAAGGAAACCTTGGATATGATGACTGTCATTTACTGAAATACAATGATGCTAAAAGTGTACTGGTGAAAAAAAAATTGCTATTTTTGAAATAGGAGATTTAGTAAATATCTAATGATTAGCATCTCATGAGTTTAGGCTTTACTGTTTTAGAAGACAACTGAGAAGTATAAATGGTAACTACCTCACTTCAAAACACTCACACCTTGTTTGTGTTGAAAGTTATGGTAAAAGAACTGGCCCAATTGTGATTTCATGAGGTAGAGGATGTGTGGGGGTGGGATAAAACATGACTTGCATGTATGGTAAACAGAACAGGGTTAACATACAGCTAATAAAAGCTTACAGAGCTTAAGCGCAGCAAGTGAGCATGATGGTGTTTAGTGGACTGAAAGAGCAAAGAAGCCTTTTCATTTGGAGAAACGTGAATAGGCTAAGAATGCACATGTCAGCGCTCATTTAAAATGAGAGGCATAATTTATTTCTTGATATGAATTAAAAGTTAGCTAAAAGCTGCTGGGAGAATACTTGAAATGATAGGCATCTGGAAGTCTTAGGAGATAAAAATTGATTTGTTGACATTTGTTATAGAATAATCACTGCAGCTACAGAAGCAATGGAAGGCTAAATAACGTTTTCAGTAATCTAAAAAACAAGAATAGATGGGTAAGGGAAGGCTGGAAATGGCTATCCAGCAAGGCAAAAGACATGAAAACTAGAATATGGACAACAACTGAAAATAAAGTTGGAAATGTAAAAGTTATAGTGGATTTAATTCTTCACTGGTATTAGGTTGTACCTTTGTATGCAGTTTGTAAGTGACAGACAAGGAGAGTTATGGGCTTTGGTGTGTAGGCCGGATGTCAGTAGTTAACTGTTAGCATATTATGGATTGGTGCCCTTTGAAATTTTGGAAAAAATTTCTGCTGAAAAAAAGTGAAAAATAAATCAGTGTGATAATGGAGGGATATCTTCATGTTTTGATATACTAGAGAGATACGAGATCCTCAGAATTCCCACCTTTTTCCTGAGGCTGGGATAAGCTGGTTCATGAAGACAAGGGGTTGCCACAGATGCAGAATCTGGTTGTGACTGGGGGTGGAGCTGAGAAGAATGGGCAGAATTTCAAGGAGAAACTTGTAGGAAAAGTATTGGGAGGACCTCTTGACAATGAGATTTAGGATCTCACTAAGTCTTTTTTAGCAAGAGCTAAGCAATGCTCTAAGTTAGTGAGCCATTTCCTAGCACAGAATAACAAGAAGGCAGTTATGAAGACCCAGCGTGCATTTTAGGAAGAGTGCCTAACCTTGATTGCTTTCTGTAAAAAAGTCATCGCTGTCCCTTTGGATAAGGGAAAGCAGTAGTGTTTCCTGATCTTGGCTTTAGAAAGATCTTTAACACAGCCTCGGATAGCCCAAACTGGGGATATATGGCCAGGATAGACAACCCAAAAGGTGTGAAAGAAAACTGGCTGAACTGTTGCGCACCTCAAGGGTCGGGACTGAATCTAGAACTGTTCAGCATTGTTAGGAATCCAAACAGCGAGAATGAAAGCACTGTCAGAATGTTTGTAAATATCACATTGTGGAGGAACAGTCAATATGTTCACACTTATTGGGCTCTCAAGTGGGAAGGATGGGCTAACAGGACCCCCATACAGTTTTTAAGAAAAACAGCAAAAAGATTCCAAAGCAAATTCCTGCACCTGAGAAGGAATAGCCCAATGCACTGGTAAAAGGCTGTGTGAACAAGATTGTAGCCGTCAGACAGGGAGAAGTGATTATTCCAGTCTACTTAGTACTGATGAGTTTATGTCTAGAATACCATGGTTAGTTTCAGGCACCTAGTTTGAGAGATACTGAGAAACTAGGAAGAGTGCAGTGCTTGGGGGCTGGAGCACATAATGCAAGCGTAGAGGTGGAGGGAGAAGGCTTCAGGAGTTTCTGAATGCTGTCACTGCCTATCTGGTGGGTGGTTGTTATAGAAGATGGAGGTGTAGCCAGGCTCTTCTCAGAGTTACCCTGTGAAAAGAAAAGAAGCATCGGGAACAAGCTGCAGCAGCGGAATTGGCTGTAAGGGCAACAGTTCTGCACAGCAAGTGTAGCTGAACACTGGAATGAGCTACCCAGATAGGCTATTGTATTTCCATTTCTAGAGGTGTTAAAACTGTAGTGGATAAGGTCCTTAGCAGCCAGACCTAGCTTTGAAATTGGCTCCTGAAATTAGCAGGAGGTTTGACTATGTGACCTCCAGAAGTCTTCCAACTTGTCTATGATACTCTGTGCTCGTGCCCTATCAGTGTACGAGTGAAGAGACTGAAATAGTCTAAACTATAGTACACTTTTTCAGCTGTGACTGTGTTGCCTACTTCCTAGTGAAAGGAACTTCAGGTTTTTACCACATGAAAAAAATTCCTACTACTCTGCTGTTTTTTCATCTAAATCTGGGCCTGCTATGAGTCTGCTGTAGAGCCATAACACACGTTCATTTGCAAATCCATTTGCTGTAGTGTAACTTTGATGGTAACAGTGTGGTACAGTTAGACATTTGGTGCACGTCTGAATTTTGTGGCTGTGATAAGACACTTTAATATGATGTAAAACTTCCTGTCATCTACCCTCCCCCCCTCCTTTTGCATTTTCAAATAATGCTTTCAAAAACTGGAAAAGGACATGCCCCTAGCTTCTTTCAGAGAAAGGTTGTACATGTCGTGAGCAATGAGGCTGACATCAATGTAACCGTTTTGTTTTGCCATTCATCTAATTATGATCGGTGCCAAATGAAAGTGGATAATAAATGGGTGTTTTATTGTAAATCCTTTTTTTACAGAAGTCTGCTCTCTAGTGATCTGTGTATGTATCAGGATTCTCCAGAAGTAAAATTCTTTCTCTGAGGTGAAAGAACAAGGAGGAACAAAATGGGAGAGGACATAAAGCTTCATAAATTTGGTATTTTTAACTGCTGCATCAATCATCCCTACTTGCAAGCAGAATGCCACTTAACAGGAGAGATGATTCGTTCTAGGATATAACTTTAAAAAAAAACATTTTAGTAGTGTTTTGGAAGGGAGGAAAAGAGAGGAGAGAGGAGAGGAGTGAAACATTTCAGGACATGCTTTTAGAATCCTCTTACACTTAAAGGCAAGTCTGATTTTTGAGCTGAAAATATTTTGCTACTGCAGTGAGAATAAATATGAATATAAAATATGAGGTAGTTCTATTAAGGCATGAATGTAGGATTAATGGGAAAATTGACTTCCATGAACTTTGTGTTTACAGGAGCTGGATCAATATTTGATATGAGACCATCTTACTGTGGTATTTTACCATAGTGCATTTTGATTGCTGCCATTTTTAAGGGAGCAATTTTTTTCTTCTTCCCTTAGAGATCAATTACCCTGTGCAAATTCATAAAGTCCTGAAGCAGTAGGTGCCTAACCCAGCATTGAGTTTCAGCAATTCCCATCTAGAGAACTGACCATCTTGTCTTCTGCCTCATGCAGATCATTTGAGGATGTTTTTAAGAAACCTGCACTCACTATGTAGTTGGGAAAATAGTGCTGTCTGAAGCTATCCTGTTGCTGCGAGCCATCAGGGACTCTTTCAGAGCTCTGTCCTCCTTTTGCCTTCCCCTCTGTTTTTAATCAAGACAAACTACTATGAGACTTATGTTTCAAAGTTGTCCTGCAAGCTTCCTATTTCACATCCACTGCTTGCAGACCTGTGTGGCTCTCTGGCTGCCTTTGTGATGTTTTCATGCTGGGCACTCTTGATATACTTTGCTGCAAAGCGTTTTACTTCAGAGTAGAAGTAACTTGTGCAGTCCCACATAGCTGGGTAATTGAATGTGGATGGAAGATGTCAGTGGCGTTCCTGATAATTGATGTCTTGTGTTGTGCTACAGAAAGCAATTCTTCACAGTCATAGTGGAAGTATATTTACTGGTGTATGGTAAATATGATAGGTGCTGCAAGTGAAGTAGAAATTGAAATGCTGTAGTTGCTTCTCAGTTCCTGATGAGCTCTGTAACTATGGGCCCAATGTGCTAATAGGAGGGGTGCTGGCTTCCCTGCACTGGTGTTTCAAATCTCTGACCTGAAGAGAGCGTCCTTTCTGGGGAGAGGCAGAGACTTTTGTTTTCAGTGCTTGCTTAATTCTTGGCATTTGTGCTGAGACTGCTGACCAATTAGTGCTAATTGTGCTGCGTTTTGGGATGTGGTCCTAGAACAGTCATCTGAGGTCGCTGCTTTCGGTCACCTGCCATCTTTGGACTCAGTTTGAACTATGTGTTTTTTTCTTTTTCTCTTTTAAGGAAGAATGCATTATTAACCCTGAACTAATCAGTCAGCCTTCATACTTAATTTTCAATGTTCCATATCAAGTACTGTAACTCTCTTGGTTAATATTATCTTTGATTGTTTGCTACAAAGAGAAGTATTCATTTGCTGCAAGTTCCAATGCTGCAAACTAGCTGAAACAAATGCCTTTCTCCTCTTTCTTCCTCTTACTCAAAGCAAATGTTAAACTTCAGACTTTAAATGCAAGTTATGCAATTCTTAATGTTTGGGTTCATCTGAGATTAGAATGGAGGCATCATAAAAATTACAGATTACACAAAATGCCTCTCCTGCCTCCCATTCCTGCTGCTGTAGTATTTCCTTATTAGCAAGCACAACAATTTACTCTTTTGGAAGAGGGGAAAAAATGGGTCCAGAAAGAAAAAGCAAAGCTTCTCAATGGAATTTTTCTTCTTTGCTATGTGTTTTCATCAGGAGCTTATAGCAGACCCTCAGCTATTTTCATTTAGATAGCTATATATCTATTGCAGGCCATTATCTTTCACTTCATATAGCCCAATAATGCAGTCATAAATTAGCTCTGGAATTTCTTCCCATAGTCCTCAGTAAGAACAATGCAGTCTTAAACAATTCAGCTGCTATCTGTAAGCAGATAATTTAGCCAAATAGCCAGATTGTGGAGGGCTCTCATTCCTTATAAGGGAGAAACAAAACATTGTTTCCTCTGTATAAGTACTTCTAAATGAAAATATGGGAGGTAATTGAGAGGGTTTTTTTGAAGAATTTGGATCTGGACATGACCTTCAATGAGCCCTGTCTCTCTTCAAGCTGATGTGATAAGGCCCCTACGTAAGCTTATTTTTAGAGTTAGAAAAGAAGTGGATTCTATGAATTTTGGACTAGGTTAGGATGTTTTTTTAAATGTTCGTTACCTAAACTCCCTTTTTGCTAGATGACCAAGTTCTTACTGTTGCAATGATATACTTCAAAATTTCAGGTCTCTCAGGTACTGTGGGATAAGGGGAGAACAGCAGTTTTGCTTTAGAGAAAAGCAAGTGCATTTCCCTCCTCTCCTTTTTTCTATTGCAGAGTTGTGGTCATGACCTTTTTCACAGGGAGAAACTAGCACTCTGGCAGCAAAACCTGAATACACATTTTGCAAGTGGTTTTGCTGATTGTGTGACTGAAATGGGCGGTGGAGGGGAGGGATATTCTTAGCAAACAGCATTAAAAATAATTACCTTTTTATATGAATATGGTCCCCTTTGAATTATGGTGCCAACAATTGTTTTAATTGGAAAAGAGTGCAAAAATCCCACAAACCAACCCTTGGATTTTGTGATTGAAAAAAATCTTTGGAAGTTGTGATCAGTTCTGAGTACTAGCAGGATTTCCTGTGGGGGAAAAAACCTCCTCTTTAAACTATCATTCAATAATACCTTTGACTGGAAAAGTCTAAAATACAGACTAAATTTCTATAGTTCAGGAGTGTTTTTCCTTTTCTAAAGCAGCCTCATAAATTGAAGGTACCAGCTAAAAGTTATTTTGAGCTATAGATTAGGGTAAGTTCAGTAAAGAAAAAGTGTCAGAGGAACTAGCATTGCTAAAACTTAAAGCATGGTTTTATTTTGATATTTCTGGTAAGTGGCTGTAATGGGAGGGTAGAACTGTATAACTGTCATAAAAGACAATATTAGTTTGGGAACATGGATAGTTGTTGGTACACATACTGATCTGCAGACAGTAGTAGTGATGAGTAGTGCGTATGATCTAGTAGTGTGGCTGAAGAGGAACTAATTTTTGCCATGCATTTATAATGAACTTCTAGTTTTATTTAGGTTAACAGGTAATCTGTTCATACTAGAAGAAAAGTGAGAGAACAGTTGAATGGAGATTCCATGAAACAAATAAACAACAGAAAATGTGAAAATTGAATGAACTATAGCTTAGGCTTATGTGTCATTAAATCTTAAACACAGCTGAATTTAAGAATAACCCAAGGTTATGCTTCAGCCTAAACCAACGGTAGGATGAACTGGGTTAAGTATGTTAATCTTTAATATTCAAGGTTCCTAATCAAAATGTTAGAAGGCAACAAAGATTCGTTTTTGTTTGGTTTTGTTTGCTTTTGTTTGTGAGTTTGTCTGTTTATATTTTTGTTTGTATATATATGTGTGTGTGTGTGTGTGTTTGTTTCTTTGTTTTTAATGTGTAAATACAGGCTATTGATGTCCAGTACATTGCTGAGAAGGTGTATGTTCCCTGGAGGTTCAAGTTGGTTGTGCTGAAGCTTAATGAACATTATTCTGGAAAAAGAGGAAATGTAGGCTAAGCAAAAAAATAACAGCTGCAAAACAGAAGAAGTGAAGCCCTCTAACTGCTTTACTTTTGCATATTTAATAAACTTGGCTGTCAGCATGTTCACTGTAGGTCTCTTGTGCCGGGTAGGAGCTGCTAGAAATTATGCCCGTCTATGTGTAAACAACCTACAGATGTTCTTTGAGGTGGCGATTAAGGGCCAGTTTGAAAATAAAAGTACTTGAATGTTATGTAATTTTTAGATTGCAAAAGGAGAGGAAGCATAATCACAAAAAAAAAGATGGAAACAAATAAATAAACCACAGCCCAAAATAAAGCTACTGACAAAATCAGATTTTTACGCAAGTGCTACCTGTATTTTGATATATGCATTATATATGATTACGTATAAACTTTTTAGAAGCAAGAACAAAGGAAGACCGTATGTGCTTCTAATATATCTTTCATTTAATATGAAATCAAGGGAAATGAAACTTAATTGGTAGTTATGATACTTTCTGAATGACAGCTCTAGGACAGGATACAAGAGATTTTTTTAAGAAGAAACTGGGGAAGGTATAGAAAGGCTCTAAACTGTATCTTTTTCAGGCTTCAGTCCAATTGTATAGGACATACGAAAGGGAACTGTGATTTAGATCACCTTAGAAAGCCTGGGGCATAAAGCTTAGTATAATAATTTGTCTTGTTTAGCATTGTTTAATTTGATTATAAAGTACGTTCAGATTTTATGACTGTTTTGGTACTGTCCCAGAATCTTTGTAAAAGATTAGTCATTGGCAGTGACATTTGTGTAGTGACTTAGGGAAAAAGAAAATGAAATCAAAGATGCTTCAGAAAGAAAAACATCTGTCTTCTAGTTCATAATGATGGTATGGTTTTCATGGTCTTGTTTCACCTAATGGTGATTTCCTGGGATGTTTTTTTGAAGTTAGAGTCAACCCTCTCGTTAAATTGAGAGCTGGCAGTTGGTCATTACTGTATTTAGAGTATTGAGGCTTCAGTCTGTAAGGGAGTCTGGAGCTGTTACAGTAAAGGTGGACAGAGTTATTGAACCTGCTGGAAAGACAAGACACACAAAATAAATAGCATGACTAGGCACTGAGCTACAGAAAACACTCATCTACCCCCTTCCTGTAGCACTGTCTCTTTTGTTCTTGCGATGCAATATTTTAGTAGATGCTGTAAGGTCAAAACCAAGTGTGATTTCCCCCCCCCTTTTTTTTTTCTGAACAAAACTGCAGAGAATAAAGTTGTTCTTTGCTGTAGAAATACATTAGTGTCATTGCGGAAGAAGAGTGAGAGACTGGGCTGCATGAATTAACTGCTCTGGAGCATTTCTCTGTTCAGAGAGTAGACAAGCTCTGATCCCTGATCAAATGTTGACATTTGTGTTGATTTTTTTTTCATAACCTTTCTTCCCTAGACCCCTAAAAGTTCCACCAACAGAAAATGAACACCACTTCTTGTTTCTGATACAGCACCTTTTTACACTTTTTTAAAAAACAGCTTCTCTGATTTGACTTTCAAGCATCAAGGCTGTCTGGGTTTGCACAAAGTACTAAAGATAAAAGATGCTACACCTCCTCCTTGTTAGCTTTTGTGCTGTAAATCTGCGCAGATACCCAGGCCATCGCTGCCTGTGGCTTTCTTCTGTAAGAGGAAGTACGCTTTAATTTCTCTCAGTGGAAGAAAGTAGAACAAAGGAAAGTAAATAAAGTGCCATTCTGTTTGATACTCTCTGGCTAACTTTATAATTTGATCACAGCCATAAGAATTCTGAATGCTGATTTCCCCTGTTACTGTAACTGGTTCCTGGCAACTTCCTTTGTGTGATCATTTGAAATTAATTTTCATACATGCTCCAATGGAAAATGGTGACTGCTCATTCCCTCTTCTCACCTCTTCCTTCCCCTGCAACCTTTGTAATTGCTTGCCTGCTAAGTGTCCCTGTTTCATGTCTGCCAGCCCTTGCTTTTAGGCCTTGTGGTACTGTCTTCGTAGATTTTACAAATTTTACTTATTTCTCAGTGTAGAAAGGTAGGACACTGGCAAATGAAGTTGAGTGGCTGCAGGGAAAGTCTTTCAAGGACCACCCGTGGCATGATATTTAGCACATGGAAAAAAGTGCTGTTGTGTTGCTTCCAGGATGGTCCCATTTTTGTGAGGAACACTGTTACTTGCACACAGCTCTTTTGCTCACAGCTGTTGAAATGATGAAGGCTCTTTGCATGGCAGCAGCGAGATAAGGTGCTGGTAGATGTAATTTCAAAATAGAGATCTATACCTAGCAGCAGTCAAACCTGCAGGAAAATTTCCCAGTTTATTCATGAGCTTTTGCTTGAATTAAAAAGCAAAGTGGTTGGTTTGTTTGTGGTGGGGTTTGTGTTTCTTTCTTTTTTTTTTTTTTTCTGCTGCCTTCAAGTTAGAATGTTAAACATTTTTTTGAAGGGCAAGTTAGTATTTAATAATTTATGGAGAAGATATTTGGTATCTCTAATTGATTCCTTTGGTGTCAATAGTTACTGTTGCCTTCCTCTGTGCCTTTAGCTGTAGTCTTTTTGTGATCCCCAAATCTCCCTTTGGTTAGTCATCAGACATAAATCTTCCTTCACATGAAAGAAGTTTACTTTCAAACTTCAGATCAGCATGCAAATGCTCCATGTCTAAGGTGTGTAATGTATTGGAAAGTGTTGTTCCATAATGTCAGTCATTGGCCCTTTTAAATGACAGGAATAGGCTTCACACCCTGGGACAAAGTTTTCTTAACGTACACTTAATGTTGCTGGTTGTGGTTGTTTCATTTATTTGTTTCCCTCATTTAACAGACCAAGTTTCTGTCAAGAAACTTTTGGAAATTCTTTCTCAGAATGCTAAAGTATTTTCTGTCACTTCTCCTAGTTCCATGCCATTCCTCATCCCCCATCTGAAAAAGAGACAAAAAAAATCCCATTCCCAGCAGGAACCAGTGATGCCTGTGTTGCAATAAAAATGTCTCTAAAATTAATTTGGGTTGCTTGTCAAATTTTTCTTCAGCTTTTTCCCCTGCTGTATAGAAACCAAATCCATAATCTCTCTCCTAGATAGGTTGATAAACTGTTTTAAAGAAAACCTGCTGTGCCTACAAAGATGGATGTCTTAGTACTTAGGTTGTTTTGCCATCTATATTATTTTATTATTTTCAATCTAATATCGTAAACTGTAATGTTTGCAGCGGGGGAATATCCACAAGGCATTGATATGCCATCTGCTGATTACTCTGCAGGAGGCAATGCAATCGCTTGGGGTTCCCTTTTTGAGGGAGGAGGCATCCCTCTTCCCTCTTCTCCATCAGAAGTTTGCAACAGCTGGGAACGTAGGTGGAGATGTAATTGTAAACAAAGTAGAATTGAAACATTTTGTCACTGTGTTTTGGAGAAAACTATTCCTGATTTTTCTAGTAATGAAGGTGCCGTGGCTTAAAAGTAGTGGTATACTATATCTTGCCTACTGTTACGTTTGCTACTGTCATCTGATTTCACTAATTATGTTGAGAGTATGCAAAGTGAATATGGCAAAAGATTTTCCTGTGGCATAAGTTCTTTTAGGGCTAGACTGCATATAAAGGATTAAATTTCACTGTGCCTGTGTGATTGCAATGATCAAAGCAAAAGTTCATAGGAAGCAAAGCTCCTTCCTTTTCCAGTCTTGTCCGTCATGGTATTGTTACAGGTGTGTGTGAATGAGGTAAGCTACATATTTTAGTCTGTGTGATAAAGTGGGTTTTATCTAAAATGACAGTGCTATGGAGGTATATGATATGACTGCACCTGAATGAGCCTTCAAAATTGCAAATAGAATTTAGCAAGAAGCCTTCCTAGGAATATCTGCTTCTGACGATAGGCAAATATGTGCTAAATTTGCTGTTGGTGTTCAGAATAAGGTACAATAAGGCATGTGGTTGTGATTTTTGCCCCAGCACTTCCTTTTGACTTTTTAATGTGCCAAAGATATTTTTTTGTTGAGGTAGAACCCCCAGTTTTCTGGATTGCACATGGAAAGTTAAATGAATTGTGTGATGTTATAAATAGCATTGGAGATGCAGAAATTTAGGTTCAAAATGAATGACTCTGGAAGATATTTCCCCTCTACTTGAGGAATTCACAGATGTACGTATGAGCTCACCACAAAAAGATCAAGTGGCTATTTGAGCTGATGATGTATCTTCCTGTTTCTCATACTTAAAGAAAAAATGTTAGTGGTAAGAAACAGTGCAGATAAAAGAGCACAGAGAGACTACTGTGTCACCTAGTCTTAGCCCAAGATCATGTTAGCTATGAGATCATCTATAGCTATGTCACTTTGCAAGGATATTTGTCTGGTCTCTTGTTACAGACAGTATTTACAGCTGCTTTTAAGACAAATTGATTCAGCTTTTTAAGGTCTTTGCTATTAAAGCATTTTGTTGGTGGTATTTAATTCTGATGTGTAAATGGAATTTTCTTCTTTATAATTGAGATAAGTAGATAGTAGGGTCCTTCTTCAATTCACCACATACCTGAAATTACAGTTGACGAGTGTATTCCCATGGTAGTTGACATGTATATGTTGGAAGACTGTTGTGATTTCTCCCTTCTAATGGCTTTTTAGGCAAATTATTATTTACTCTGTTCTTTCCAGGATAAATTGCTGTTCATTTAAATTTTTCATGAAACCCTGTGCCCAAAACTTGATTTTTTTTTTTTGTGCTCAGACCTTGCTAGAGCTTAGCAGAATGAAAGGTGGTTGCTCTTCCACGTTTCTGATTAGCCTTATTGGCTCACATTCAGTGTGGGACCCAGTGGTGCAGCATCCAGATCTTTGTTTGCAATGCCATTCTCTTGGTCATCACTTTTCAGATGGCAGTTGCTGTGTTGATTGGAGTTACTCAGTTACAGCATGGGATGCTTGTCTTCAAGGTGTGCTTGCCTTTTTTTTTTTTCCTAGAATAGTTCTCAAAATTGCCCTGATTTGTTTCTAATCTGTTTTCCAGTATCTTTGTAGCTGCTCCCCTCTTAGTCGTCTTTATAAAAATCAGTAAGTTGACTTTTTTTGTTACCCTCTTAATGAAAATACTCCAAAGTAGTAGACTCAAACCTTAGTCCCTGTGCACTTTCTATGAACCTTGATAGTGACATGTTTACAACTAAATATAGTTCTTTCACCTAGGTCTGCTTGCATCTGGGACTGTTTTGTAAGACTTTCAACAATTAGTGAATTCAAGATAAATGACACTATTGCTCCCATATTCCCAAAGCTTGTTGTCCTGTCACTAAAGGAAATTTATTTAGTCTAACATGATTGTTTCCTGACAAATCATGGTGGCTGTTGCTAATTTTCTTGTTATGTTTAAGGTGCTTGTGATGTGTTTACTGTTTCCCGCCCCCCCTTCCAGGAGCTGAAGCTTATAGATAGCGAATTCTTTAGCTCCTCCTTTAATCCCTAATTTGAAGGGAAGAAGTATATTTGCATTTTTCTGCCATCTTCTCTTGGTGTTCATAGATAACTGTTACTAGATAACTGTTACTAGCTCTTGAACACTTACAACCTATTATTTAAGTATTCCTTTGCAGATTTTGTAAGATCTACCCAATTTGAAAAAGTCAAACTTAATTACTCTTTGACCTCTTCTTGCCGGTGGAAACTCAGGTTTTTGCTACTTCATCTCTGGGGTTAAACAGTTATCTGAACCACAATATTCCTCATTAGTGCAATTGGAAACAAAGTATTGAATATTCCTTTCTTCTTAGCGTAACTTCTTAGTAGCTTCCCTTTTCAGTCCTGTTACTGGTTTGAATCCAAAATTGCTGGTTTCAAAAAGTAACTTATTAGATAAATACAGGGACTAAGATAATCATAGAATCATAGAATGGTAGGGGTTGGAAGGGACTTGAGGAGATTGAGTCCAACCGCCTTGCCAACATAGGAACACCCAGGGCATTCCACACAGGAACAGATCTAGGTGGTCTTGAAAGTCTCTAGAGAAGGAGACTCCACCACCTCTCTGGGCAGCCTGTTCTAATGCTCCCTCACCCTCACAGTAAAGAATTTTTTCCTCATGTTGAGGTGGAACTTCTTGTGTTTCACCTTGCTACCATTACCTCTCATCCTATCGCAGGGCACAACTGAAAAGAGACTGGTCCCTTCCATTTGACATTCACCCTTCAGATATAGACAATATGTAACTGTGTAAGAACGAACCATGCAAGCAGTCTGATCTGAGCCTTAAACATGGCTTATGTAGTATTACATAATTATTACACATTTATTACATAAATATTTGAATGTTTTAATTTTTCATTGTTTGTGAACGATATGAAAGGTGCAATTTTACCTGCTGCAAAAAAAAACCCCACCAACAAGCAGGGTAACCATTTCAGAGTTGCTGTTACTTCTTTCTTCCTCCTGTTCATGTAAAGTACTGTAGACTTACAACCTAGATTTAGCTTCTTAAATGCATTACTGTTTTGTATGTACCCTAGCAGATGTGGGTACTTTAGAGGCATCCTTGTCACCCTCCCTGGCTGTTGTGTTTTTTTTTTTTGGGGGGGGGGAGACTGAAAAAAAAGAATGTTTTGTTTTGCTTGGTGCAATGTTTTTTATAATGTAGACACCTGTATCATGTATTCTAGGAAGAGATCTTGTTTGGTTTGTCATATTCAAATGGAGATCTCACTACAGTCACTGAAGTTGTTTGGATAGGCTTTTCTGTTCCAGTGAGAAAGTTGCTCAGCTGCATGACTGGGTTCAGCAAGCTACTTCAGATTCAGCCTACTGAATAATGAGGACCTGCAGTAATTGCTGTATGACTATAGCACGGTTCATGAGAATCCTATTAGAATTTTTATATTTAGAGGTCAGAAAATTTTCAGGTAGCACCTGTATCTTAGGTCATGATCTTATGATGCCATCATAAGATATGATGACATATCTTATGCCATCATATGGCATATTATGATGGCATATCTTATGCCATCATACTTAAAGGTAAATTTGGAAATGAATGACCTATTCCCCTTCCAAGAAGGGTCAGTGATATAGGGGTGTCTACATAGACCTTGCTGAAATTATAATTCAGTGTCCAGTGGGAACTGAAAAGTAGGCAGGGATTATGCCTCAATTCCATCCACAATGGGAAAGGTGGCACTTTTTGAACATCTTTTGCTAATTGGAAGCAGAGCACATCGCTGTCAATTCATGTTCCGTCAATGGTATATGGAAAATAGGTATAAAGAATTAAAAAACCAAACGCAACAAAAACTCTGTTCTGATCACTTTAAGCATTGAGAATTTAAGTGGAGGGAATTAAAAAGGATTATGAAATTGTACATTTTTACTGCTAAAGACTGTGAAAGACTTTGTAGTAAGTAGCACATTGTTTGAGCAGATGATAAATATTTAAAGGTTGGTTTAAAGAAATTTAAAATAAATCTACATGTTAGCTTCACAAACTGGGTTTTTCTGGAATACATAATGCAAATTTGACATGACAACTATTTAAGAAATTCCAAAAAGAAAAACTAAGGCAAATGCTATTTCAATACAGAAACCTAATAATTGAACACTGGTTTAATGATCTTTTAAACTAGAAATACACTTGCAGACATGCAGAGAATACCCACTTCTTCTGGAGTAGGCAATCATTTTTGATTTGTGACTTGTAAATTGTAATGGAAACTTGTTAAATTCAGTCCAGCAGTGAAACTAAGCAAAAATTACAGAAAAATATTTTTATCAGAAATAAACAGCAAAAAGATTTAAGTCTGGCTAATGACTATGAAGATGCACTATAAAAATGCTTTTTTTACACCTTCCTGTTACATGATTTCTGCTTCCATCTATTTTCTGCTTCACAAGCTGGAAGACAATTTTTGGTGCATCTCGGAGGAGGATAGTCTTGGGTTTTGTTTTCACCAGGTATCAGTTTTATAAAGGATTATAATGCCTTGGAAAAGCTTATTCTACTAAAATATGTTTTCTGCTAGTTCCTGCTGCATGTCGTGGTGACTCATACTGATGGTGGCTTAGTCTCCCAATTGTCTGTAGCTGTCTGTTACTTTCTGCTTGGGCTGTAGCCTGCCTTCAGCTCTGAGCTCGCTTCAGTCTGTACAGCTTGTGCTGTACTTGGCTTGTTGGCATTCCTGGCTTTGGAGCTAGTGGGTGTGAGGATAACATGAGTAATTATAGAAAGCTGATCCTGCTTTGCTAAAGTCTTAGCCTTAAACCATGGAGTGATACCAACAGCAAAACCCTTTCAAAGCCCTTGTGCTGGCATTCCTTTTTCATGTCTGTCTCTGGTCTCTCTCTTAGTGTGTGGCCAGGTTTAAGGCAGTGTTTTTATGTTTTCTATGCTTTCCCTCCCCACATACTCTTCTTTCCATTTATAGCACATTCATATAAGTTTTCTGTATTCTTAATGGGACATGTCACCAGACTTGAGATAAATACCACTTTTTTCCAACTTGATGTTCATAATTTTCTACCTATCTTGTTCAACTGCATTATTGAAGTTTTGGTATCTCCTGTTGATTTAAAATTTTGGTCTGTGAACTCCTGATGGGCTAAGCATGCCAATGTGAAAAGCTTAAGAAGTTTTGGTTTTTTTTTTTTTTATTTAGCTCTCCTCTCAATTTAAGTTCCTCATTTTATGAACTAAGAGTTAGTTTCTTGCTTTCAAATAATGGTATTTATAGTTAGTAATTCTATCTGAACTTGGTGAAAATAAAAATAATAATAAAGAGAAAAGTCTTCATCGTGTGTATCTTAAATCAACCCTGTGATAAACACATGTGGTGTGTGGTGTTTACCGTCCATGTAGATGTAGGCTACTTCTGCTTGAGGTGTCACTGGAGGTCACTATTTAGCATCTGATTAATGCAATTTACCTTTTTTGTAATCATTCTCTATTCCTTGGGATAGGGATTTATATTTCTGTAGCTTCAATAAAGAATAATAAATTACTCAAGTCTTTCATAAGTTAGGGCCAAGTTGTTCACAAATCAAAAGCTTTTCTAAAACAAATAAACAAGTAACTTAAAATCATTCATCATTATCTTCCTTTCTGTCCCCTTCCATAAATTTTAGCCTTAATGAAGCAGGGCTTTTTACTAAGATGAAATGGGCTGAAGTTGTCAAATGTTGTCTGTCATGTGTACACGTGTAGAGGGCTCTCCTACCTACTGTACCATGAAACATATGGATTTCATACCCAAGTAGAGCTCTGATACTGGTGTGGATTAAATTGTTTCTCAAAACCACTTCACCAAAACTACCTCCCAAAGGTAAGGTATCGATAATGTTTAAATATTGAAAACATGTCATAACTTAAAATTACTGTTTTCCTATTTAGAGCTATAGCTCTACAATTCCTATCAATGCATGACATAAATACACATGATCTTAAAGGATGTGAATTTCAGTATATGCACTTTCAGATTCTCAATTTTCCATGCTTTTTTTTTCTGGCTCTGGGCTTGTGTAAACAGGTTTCTCCTTTCTTAACATCTTTCTTGTAGGCATTCAGCTTCACCAGACTTGTCAAAATGGGAAAATTATTTGGGCTACTGTATGAGTTTCATACTTGATAGGTCACCTGCAAAAAAAGCAGGAATTAGGTAGTGGTCATTCCATAGTATGTGACCTACTAGCCCCCATAGAGTAGACTGAAAAGATTTTGAGTCCTGGTATTTCTAGGAATTTCCTCTTAGTCATAACATAGTGATAATGACAGTTCTGTTGGATGAAATGAGATATTAAACTGAAAGATTTTTGATAGAAATTTTTCCCCTATATTTTCTGAAAATTGAAAGTTTAGGCCAATTTGTTTTATCTTTTTATTGAAAAATAAATGTGTAGGCACACAGCATGCCTTAATATACAAACCTAACTTTAGTAAGCTATAACAGTAAAGTACAAAAAAAAGGTGATCCAATGCCTAACTCTATTATAAAGGCCCTCTATTCTGTTTTGTTCAAGGTATAACTATACATGAGTAAACATTTCTGAAGAGTTACTGAATTCTGATTCTGGTATTTAAATACTCATATTTTTTTTTTTTTCTACATTTATGACATTTGCAAGCAAAAGCATTTGCAATATTAAATTAAAAAAAAAAAGAGGAAAAAATAAAAGAAAAAGAAAATACGATGTAAATACCCGTTTCTCTCTTTCATGTGACGGTTGCTTCTTTAGGACATTTGAATGCAGGAAAATCTGTGGGTGAGGGACTGAAATGAGAAAGATTAGATGAGAAAATGCATTGCACAGGAACCCTGAGTGTGGATAGAGGCAAGTAAGCAGAAGAGACAGATGCTTATTAATGATGACCAGGTTAATGCCTGGAAGCCAGGTTGATTCAGAATCTCTTTAGATCATTTTAGGATCAAAATAGTCAAAGGACTCCTAAAGCAAGTGTTCCCTTGGTTGTCATGGGCATTAAATATGCAATGATTTTGTCTTATATTTTCATTTATTCTCAGATCGTTATGCAGTAAAAGAGAATTTTTATTGTCCTTCTCTCTGATTGTTCTTTAAAAATGCCACACTATTAGGATATAATGTAGACTCAAGGTTGTGTTTGTGCCACTGCATGATGAAGAAGGAAGGGAGGAAATCTTTCCATTTGATAAGTAATGGAGAGAGTAGCTTTTTGATACCTCTGTATTCTTGTATTTAGTTTATAAAAACATAATGTTAAATTTACTGCTATCACCTTCTGTCTGCTAGATGGAGAAATAATTTTGTTCTTGCTTATTATTGAATAATTTTGGTTTTCTGATGAGTTATACACATTAGCATCTTGTCATGTCTTTAATGAGTAGTACTTACATATGTTTCTCATAAACTATGAATCTGATCAGAATTAAAAATAGGCTCTTACAGGACTGAGGCGGGGGGGGAAATGTGTGTTGTAGGTGTTCTGTCTACCAAGCAGGAAAAATAAATAGCATCAGCAAGTCTTGATCCCTAGAGCTGTTTAGTGCTTCTCCTGCTGTGAGAATGGAGCTGGGCACTGGCATCTGTGATGCTCTTGGGACTTGGGAGAGAGAGACATGGTAGCCTCCTTCATCCCTTGTATTTAAACAATTTTTATTTTATTTTTTTAGGACAGAAAGCTAATTTGTGAATATAGCAACTTATAAAAGCATATTCTTTCTGGTGGAGGAAAGAGTTTCCTTGTGAAACGCAGATTGATCCAAAGGAAATGAAGAAGCTTGTAAGACTTCAAATACATGCTTTATAGCTCACGTGTGTTAGTTTAGGTAAATACTTAGCCTTTAGCAAATGTGCACTAGCAGCTTTATGTGAGAAGACAGTTTTTATTACGTGAATATCTTTGGGAATAAAAATAATTTATTTCTTTTTTTTTTCCTGCCCCTCTGTTAAAAATCAAGTCTATAAACCAGTCCAAAAAGAATTTGAATCGCAGCATTTACTTTCAGGAAGTGAATGGAGGAAATGTCCTCTGTGACAGTATGAATTAATGAAACATTGACTGAGAATCTGCCAACTTGCAGTTGAAGCTTTATTGCTGCTTTGTTTTATCATAAATTAAGTCACTAACTATATAGTAAGATTTGATTTCTTTGCCTATTTCTTAGGGTGAAGAGCATAAAAATTTTAAGTACTGTTTTTAAGTTTATAATAATGTCCTAGAACTGCATCAGGAAACAATATTTGTGCTTTTAATGTGGAGGTGTTGGTCAGGAAATAACTTTATTGCAGTTACGTGAGTAAAACAGTAGTTCATCTGACTTGTCATCACCGTCTTTCTTGACAGAAATGTCAGGTCTTGATGATTGCCCTCATTTTTGATTGAAAGTTTGTAGCCTGCTGTCAGATAAGCAAGTTGATCTTTGGCTCTCTTTTGTGTAGTGATGTTGGAACTTGAAAGCAACATGCAAAATTAAGTGCTGTCTGTTCTAAAATGGGTAAGCACATAGAGATTAACTAAAGGTGAGAGCTATAGCTAAATGCCATAATGTGTACTGTGATAGCGCCTAAAATGTACACCACTAGATTCAGCATCTCCATTTGCAAGGCTTATATGTAGATTGAT
>JAAGNO010012735.1:228839-282686 GCA_033439905.1 Ceryle rudis | reverse complement strand
TGTGTACTGTGATAGCGCCTAAAATGTACACCACTAGATTCAGCATCTCCATTTGCAAGGCTTATATGTAGATTGATGTGTTGAGGAGCAGGTAACATCAGTTACATGTTTATATGTCCTGGTGTATTTCAAGGAAGTAACAGTAACTTTTAGCCTTTTCATGTTTATACTTTGTCTATTTCATGGTAGTGTTGGGGGAAAAAAAATTGTCTCAACCAACGAGTTTGCTTTTGTTACAGCTTCTAGAAAGCTTCCATGGCTTCTCTGTTTCTAGATTTTTTTTCAGTAGCAAAGTTGTTTTCAAAATCCTTTGTTCTTTCAGTGCAGTGGTATCACATTTTTAAAAGGAAGGTGTTGCCAAATCTGTTTCTCCTATTCTCTACTCTCCAGCTGTTAAATTGCATCCCTTGATTCAGGGTTTGGAAGCAGCTCAAATTGCTTCTCCTAAGAGTTGTTGAAGGTAGGGAGCTGTGAGCATTCAGGTGGATTTTTCTACATCATCTATAAAAGTATTAGAAAAGCTTATTCCCAAATTGTCTATTTTTTCCCCCCCCTACCTAGTGTTAGCACCTCAAGGACCTGAGTCCTTTGTCATTGTGTTTGTTTTGTGATTCTTTACTCTGCTGGGCCAGCCCCCAACCAGTGCTGCTACTTCAGCTTGTTTTGGAGGATGGGACTGGTGCAAGAATCATGTGTCTCTCTCTCACATTGTTCAGTGACCTGGATTGTGAAGTGTTTGTGGACAACCTCTTTCTTGTCACTTTCCTTTTCTGTGTGGACCCGGTGCAGTCTAGTTGAGTTTCTTGCCATGTCATTCCAGATCAACTGATAAATTGAGGATTGTCAGCAACATTTTTATCTTGAGAACTGTGTTACAAACCCCAATGCTTAAGAGCTTCTGCAGTAAGTTCAAGTGCCACAGACATGCTATAGGATGCTCGTCAAAGAGTTCTGATCTCTCAGGGTGGTAGACATACCAACTCAGCCATGACACTTATCAAACCAACCTGAATAGGTTTACAAAACCAAAATGGCTGTTTATAATAATGTTGATTTAAATATAAAGCAGCTTTCAATTCAGATGTGTTTGTGGGCATGTATTTAAGTGTGATGTGTATATTGGCTTTGCATGCAAGGCAGTCACTCTCACCTACTTCAGCCCACTGACTTAATAACAACCTCTCATTGATTTAACACCAACCTGAGTTTGCTGTGCCACAGCCTCAGGAAGTTGTTTGTCCTGATGTGTGCTCTGCAAAGCAGCTGTGCCTGGCCTGTAGGTGGTAATGCTCAAGAAACATCCCATTAGCAGTACGCTGCCTGGCAGTCAGCAGGTGCTACGGAGTCTTGCATTAAGTTTTGATGTTTCTGGGGGACACGTTTCGTGCCACCCCAGCCAGGTGTCTGTGGTATGACTTGAGTATGGAAGTATTCTGCACTGAGATTGACAGGTGTGATAATGGTGAGCTCTTTAATGACGGTAAGCAGTATCATTTCTTTCATCACTGTTAAATATTATTGCAGAGTGCAATGAGCCTATTTTCTGGCAAATCTGTTCTTTTAAGCCTTAGTGATGAGTTGAATTAAATATACAATTATAATCTGTATGCTTGTGTTTGTGTCTCTGTAAGACAAGGTGCTAAACCTAAGGTGTGTGTTGGAACAAAGATAAACAAAGGCAAAGTGCCTCAAACACACCCGAGAACAGGAAAATAGAGTATTCAAGCTGTCCAGCTGGTTATTAAAATCTTCTTCTGCCTAAATAGTCTTTGTCACTGAATAGCCTGAAAAATGTTCTCTACTAGAAGTGACATTTTAAAGGAAAAGTGACTGGAGAAGACTGAAGACTGCCTTGAACTTTGCTATAAGAAGTGTAACAAACTGGCAGAAGTAACTGAACATGAGTTTGTGGGCTGTATTCTGCTAGTGGATTTTAATGCTGACTACTTTTTGAGATTTAGCAGAAGCCTTAAGGTGTGCTTTGGAGCCTTCTGTGCTGATACGTGTGGGCTGAGACTTGCTCTCCTTTTTGAACCTGAACAAGACCCAATTTAAAATTCAGTTAGACACTAATTTCTTGTTGTTTCATCAGGGTTTTGAAACACGCACTTGCAAAAATACTTACCTGCTCGAGAATGTTAATGGTATTGTTGTACTTGCAGACACTTTGAATGATATGTTCATAGGAGTGTGTTAATGCTGGGCAGCTGTACCAAAAGATCCCTGTGTGTTTTGGCTTATAGCACCATGCATCTGTGAAAAGTGGCACAGATAGTTCGCTGTTGCTGAAGGTGTAATGCTTAATCTGTTGGAAAAGCTAATCTATCATAAAATTGAGTTCTTGTAAATGTTGATTCTTTACAGAAAAGAACAAAATATTAAACTATAGGAATTAATCCGTGGGATAAGAAGAAAACAAACCAAACATACAGCAGGGATCTTAGATATCATTTTCTACCAGATCAACAGACTGTGATGTTTAGAACAAATTAATCTACTTTAATCCAGTTGCAGTTTTCTGCTGGCAGTAGAATAATGGTTTAATTATCATTATGTAGCATTTATAGTGCATGATAAGCATGGCACTTTACAGAAGTAGAAATTAAAGCCTGAAGAATTTGCAGTCTTAATCAAAGCAAGTGATAAATGTAGTAAAATGTGATGAGAGAGAATGGGTTTTAAACAAGCAGTGTATGATTCTTCACTAGGTTGCAAATGTATTTTTGGCAGACTGTTTTATGATTTTTCTTAGCAAGACAACAAAAGCAAGTGGTGACAGTAGTAGTAACACAAGTTCTAAGCAGGAAAGCTTAGTGCACTGGAAGAGGAATCTTATCCAGGTATTCATGTGGCAAGTGGGTGTAATGCATGAATTGAAGGTTGAAAAGAGTCTCCAAACAGTATGTGAAAGTGCTTTGAAAAGGAAACTGAGACATTTGATGGAAGAAACAAACTGTTTTCTGCCAGGCATATTGATTAGATTGAGTTGAAATAGGATGGCTAGAAAGGAAGAGGTTTTGCAGCTGGGACAAGAAAGCAGCACGATGTAGGATTGTTTTCTAGTAGCTGATGAAGAATATATATGCCTCATAAATAGCCTAGAGGGATGGAACAATATTGATTTTAAAACAAGTCATGGTATAGTCACAGATAGCTAAGAGGATAATGAGATTTGTTGTTTACGGAACTGCTGGGTGGAAATAAGGTGGTCGGTCTGCATGATGATAATGAAACAGCTTTTAGCCACAGCTATGACCTCTGTGGTGACTAGAAAATACGAAAGAATTAACCTTTAAACTATACCACTTGTTAAAAGAATCAACACAAGTTTTGTTTGTTATGGAATATGGTTCTCAAGCCTTCTGTGCTTGTGAACAGAAATTCAACTTAGTGGTACCTGGCATTTTAGCCCCATTGCAAGTACCCTACATCTTGCAGCCTCATGTGGTGCTGCTACTTTTCACTCATTTTATGTGAAAAATAATTTCCAAGTAAATTACAGGCTATTATACGTTTTCCAAATATTTCCAAATGCTGCATGTACAAAGGAATTTTGCTGTTCTATAAATTAATTTTATTTATCTCATTCAAAGCCTTTAGAATTAATTGCTTCCAGCCCTGGTCGGCTATATATCGAATTCAGAGCCACTCTGGGAGTAATCAACTTGTTAAAATTTAGGATTGCATAATTGTTATAGAAGTAAAACCTTTGTCTTTAAAATATACCCATGAAGTTAATGTCTTCATTTTTGTTGCACCAGAATAGTTACTTTTTTTTTGTTTTATCTCCTGTCTATTTCTGTCAGTAAACCTACAATTCTTTTAACATTATCTCTGTTTTTGTTTCCTCTTTTTTTTTTTTTTATTGTAACGAAGTGCCATCTGTTCCATTGGCAAAAAAAATTTGAATGTTAACATGCATGAAGAAATTTGGGATGTGGGCAGTTACAAAGATAGCAAGAACTATAGTTACTGCAATTTTATTCATTATTGACTCAATACTTTTTCCCCATATAAAAATGACTCTGGCATTCAAATGGCTAATTTGACAAGTACTGCAAAACCCACATGAAAATTAATGAGTTGTATCTAATTGCTGTATATGCAAAGAATAACTGTTCAGATGCATGTGGGTTTTTCCTGTAGGTGATTGTACATTTAAATTCAGCAACAAAAGTTTAATGAGTTTCATTTTCTGTACAAAGGATTTTGTGCTTTACCTGCTTTATCAGCAGGCAGCAGAATCCTTGAAAACTTCCACTAAGGAAGGGAATGATCTTGAAAATTGTGGGAATTTGAAGTGAGGCAGAGGGGTGGAGCTGGTATCTGCTGGTCAGTGCCAGTGGTATGTGACTGTATCCACAGTTCCATTCAGATCAGACATGGTATTGCACTCCAGCCTGTCTGCTGTGTTAATGTGTAAGAATAATTTTTAGGACCACAGTTCAAGGAGTAGATTTGATACAGGGGAAATCAAAGAGCACAAACACTGCTGTTAAGGCACTCTCTTCAGGATAGCATCCCAGAATCCTGGAGACAGGTGCTGTGCAAACAGAATAAAAATGTTCCCTGCTTGGCCTAATCTAAAATGTAAAGGAGACGGGTGGATACAGATAGACCCTGTGTACATATTCAGAGTGGTAAGAGACACAGCAACCTTCCTCCTTGTTGAAGTAGATAAACAGCATAAATAATAAATTAATGACATCATACAACAGAAGAATGTCACTTTCCATGGTACTACAATGGCGTAGATCCATTTCCTGAGATTGGAATATGATGTGCTTCTTGATCACTTGGGGGAACTTTGGAAATGCAAATCAGCTGAGAGCATATGTCTGTATATTCAGTGCACAATTACTGACCCTCCACGACCTGCCTTCTCTCCCTGTCCTGTGTGCCTTGAGTCAATCTGTGTGCTGATGAAACTAAGTTTGATAGGGTAAGTCTGAGCATTGGCTTCACTTCTTTTGGCTTTGTAGTTGGCAGGAAGAGACTGTAGAGGGCAGAGGACTAACTCCGTTGTTTTTTCTTACTGATATTGTGTGCAATAAAAGTTCACAATATTAGGAAAACATTATGAATATTGTCATGGTAAATATTTAAGTTAGGAGATGCTACAGTTAAGGTCACTTATGTATCCTTAATATGTCTCCCTTGTGTGCATGTGTTATGATTCAGTCCTTAATTGAATGTTTCTGATCTTTCCACTCTTTCTTCTTGCTTTATTTAGTGTGTCAAAGCCTGTACTTGCTTAATGAACACCTGCTCAGTCTTTTTTTCTATCTCGTTGTTCAACATGTGGCCCCGTTCCTTTTCAAATCGTGCTGTTTGACCTCTGTAAGCAGTGTTATTTTAGACAGTTTTTTACAATGTTATAGAACTTCTTATATGCCACTATAGTACCCAAGTTTTCATATATAGTAGCAGTATGTTTGCCTACTAAGCTGAGTGGTGTGACCTTATCTCAATTTCACAAATAGAAACAGAGATAAAGTAGAGAAAACTAAAAAGTTCTGAATATTTGAAATGTTCAAGATTTTTTTTTTTTTTGCTTATTTTTGTTTTAAGTACTTAGGTTTACTAAGTACTTAGTTTGTTCATGGAACAACTTTCATTGACTTAATCTGCAGCTGCAAGCTCTTTGAAGTCTGCAGACCAGTGCCTGGGATCCAAAGTCTGGCGTCCAAATATGAGGAACGTGGTTTTACTTCCCCTGAAAAAAAATTGGTGTAAGATGGTTTTGACAAATATCCTGCAGGATTTTTGTGACAGGCAAAACTAGGGATAGATAGGAATCTTTTTTTTTTTTTAGTGTCTAGTTCAGTTGTTTTAGAGTAACCCTCCTTTCTTTTGCTGACAAAGTGAGAGAGATGCGTGCCAATACTCATCTTCTGTTTCAGTCTTTGTACAGCTTTTCTTGTTTGTTTGCTTCTGCAAATGTTGATCCTTTCTACTGTAATGCCATCAGCCTCATTTCCTTACTACTTCCATCTTCTCTCCACACTGTTTTATTCCCATCCCAGTCATCTTCCTTGGCATGTCCAAGACTTGTTACTGTGAATTCCTAATTCTGTTTCTCTTTCAGTCATGCATTTATCCTCCCTTCATTTCTCCTTGCCCCCCTGGGTTTAGGTCCTAAGTTTCTCTCCAGGTTCCTTACCAGTCTCCATTCTCCTCATCTGGTTTTTCTGTTTTGTTTGTTTGTGGGTGTTTATTTGTGTGTGGTTTTTTGGTTGTTTGGTTGTTTGTTTTGTTTTTTTTTTTTTATTGTTGCAGTTGTTTGCACAGCATGGTCAAGCCTTTCTTCTACATGTTGCATCTCCCTATCAGTTTCTTATTCCCTTCTTTGCCAACCATCAGAGTTTGTTTTGGCACCCTCCTGACTCTCACATTAATGCAACTCCATGTGGAAAGCCATTCAAGCCTAGTCTTGAAACACAGAATGGAAATAAATTTTGGGGAATTTAGGCTGCTAAAGCTTCAGTTTCTCCTGGCTAGGGATAAACTGGCTTTTATTTATACATATATTTATTTAAAACCTCAGAGAAACAGTTACATTTTGGTCTATTTTGATGGTGATTTGGTGGTGTCAAAACGGATGTAAGACAACTCTTGCTTCTGAAGCATGCTGCTATATTTATTTCAAGTACTATTTTTAAAAAAGGCTGAAAACATTTTTTTTTCTAGTTTCTTTATTAGGAGAAGGGGAAAAAAGCAACTATAAAAATAGATAATTTTAGCTTGCATGTTGAATGCTTGGTGAAATGTTGAGCAAAAGTTAGAGGGTTTATAGTTACTGCAGGGCTGTGCTGGTTTTATGGCCACCTCTTGCATTAAAATATTGTTGACTAACTCTTCAGCTAGCATAACTTGACACAAATCTGGAATTAGCTGCATGTGCCAGGCTTCCAGAGCTGGGGGCCATGTTCCAAAATTTATATGAGAAGAAAATCTATAATTATAAGTAGAGAGAAGGTATAGTTATTTCATTAATAATTTCTATTGTTTAATATTTATCTACACTGCAATTTTAATCTGTTACACAGTTTCTCTGATCTGATGTTTTCTTTGGACATGTATACTTCATGGTGAAATAGTGGAGCTATTACAGCTCTAGAAAATACTGTTGTTGTTCTTTAAAATAAACTTTGCCGATACTAGAATGTAATTTGGCAGGCCGTATTACTTCCTTGCTGTTTATTATTGCTTTCTACTTCATCAGTTAGTTCGATCTGAGCCTTAATGGACATTAGCTTTTATTTGCATGTAGCTATGTGAAGGTAAACCACTAAACCATATATTATGAAGACATCTATAACATATATCAAATACTCCACTATGAAAGTGTTTTTCTTTACTGTAGATTATGTGCTCTTCCTGTGTGCTTCTGGAGTGGGTGTTTTCTAGAGGGGGATAAGAAAGCTTTAAGATGATGACATACTATAACATTTGTGTCAAAATAACAAATACATTTCTCACTATATAATATGAAATGCTTGAGGGAACTGTCTGATTACTAACGTGACATCTCAGTTTAAATAAATCATAAAGAAAATGCTAAAATTTAATGCTAAAAAATGTTAAATTTTGTCCATCACAATCAGTCCCTTTTGTGTGGGTAATACATTGATGCTCTTGTTACTGTAGTCCTTAATATTAGTCTTGATTACTGAGTTCTAGTTTTTATTCTGGTTGAAGCGCGAAGCCTTTCCATAGCCCTATGCTACTGGTGCAAATGTAATACTTCTTGTCCTGGTCTCGCTAGATAAAACTTGCAGCAATTGTTCTAGGCATCTTTTTTAGAAAAGTCATTTCTGCACACCTGATAATGAGTCTGTTGAATAATTTACCTTTCACTGTAAAGAAAGTGTGCTCCTCTGTCCTTTGAAAGGAGAGCTGGGACTGACTTGGGGAGGGAGCTAATTTGTTATTTTGGGGTATCTCAAAACTGCTGTTTTAATTGCAAAACACACCCAGACCAAAGATCCTCTAAGCGGCTTCTGCCATAGCTCACTACTGGAGATCAAAAAAAAGTTTGCAATAAGAAATATGTTTACACTGTGACATAAAGTATCTTAATGAGTAGTTTTTATTATATGATTTAAAGTTTTTGTTACATTTTATAAGCGAAGCAAATGGTGTTTTTTTGTTTAACTCAAATAGGCATGCAGACATTAATTGGCCTCCTGTTAGCACACCTCTTCTTTCATCCAAGTGCCATTTATATAGCAATAATTCATATAGTGCTCACTCTAGTGGCAATTCACTGGTCTAACCAGTTCAAACAAGGAAATGCAGGAGCAGAGTGTGTGGGTTCATCCTGCTAGCTCTTAGGGTTTTTTCCTCCTGTAGCACTATTATTTACCTCTTTTAGTATGTAGGAGACCCAGGCATAGACTAAGATGCTAGGGTACAAAGTTTGAAGGAAAATGGATCCTGCCTTCACACACTTTTGATGTAGTGGCAGATTTAGGGAATAATTTTCATAAATCAGGTGAAAATAACGCCTCCAAACAAATCACCACCAAGCTAAAAAGCCAGTCTGTCTTAGTATTTGACTTTTTGTTGAGCAAGTAAATTGTATGTGTAGGGAATGACAGATGTGCAAGACCATGCATAGTTTTTATAAGTGATAATACTTAAAAGTTGAGATGCTTTGCAGTTGAACACACGTCATACCCAAGGACATTGTATTGTGAATGAGAACCAGGCCATACAAATAATAAAAAAACCCCCATATGTTTATGAACTTCTGTGCTAAAATATTATTTTTTGTTGCCTTTACACATGAATACTTGGGAAGGTAGGTAAACCTTTGTACAAATTTAATACTGTATTTGTTTCATTATACATCTGAAGTGTTAGTAAAAATAGGAAGTCATTAACAGAAATCTGTACCAGAGGTTTAAGCCTGGAATAGACACAAATGAGCAAAATAGTTTGACCTGGACTGTCTGCAAAGTCAGCTAGAAGCATCTTGAATCTGCTCTGAAGAAATACTCTGCGAGATGAATTCGGAAAAGATACGGAAAAGAATTTTTTTGGAAGCATTCATTCCCTGTGCAAACACAGGATTTGAAAAAAAAGTGAATACCCTTCCTCTTGACACAGACACTTTGAAGTTAACACTGAATTTGTATGTGATGGTCCATATTTCAGAAATACCTATTTGCATTCACCCTGACCCTATTAAAAATCACTAATTAAGAGATTAAGTCGGGTACTTCTGACTGAGGGCACATGGGCAGAGCTGCTGACTGGGAAGGCATCCAAGAATGCAGCTGGTTCAGGAGGCTGGGGTGCAGCATTACTGCCTGCAGCACAATTGTCTTGTAGCCGCTGGTAAAGCGTTCCAGAGTAAACAAGTTGGGATGGAGGAGCAAAAGGGGACAGCTGTATTTGCTATGCTGCAAATGTTATTTCCTTTGAAATTAGTTGTCTGAGTTTTACTTTGTAGATGCAGTGTTGTCCCATGGACAGTTTTGTTTAGTTTCAAGTGGCCTTTGTCTCCTCCAGAATTTGATATTGGCAAATAAAAATTATGCATTAAAATATCTTCATTCTGAGCAAGCCTGAGGGGTGCTCTCAAACTGAACTATCCAAAGAAGCAGTTTCAGTAAGAGGGTATTACACATTAAAAGGTGTAGTAGCCAGACTACTATAATAAAGTATTTTAATGGAAAACTTACAGGGCACTGCTGAACTGATGTTTGAGATGCACAGCCTTTGTCCTTCACTGGTCTGCGTATCCAGCTGTGGAGAGGTGGCAAATGCTAGAAGAACTTAAAAAAAACCCTCAAAAACCCCAACCAACCAACTATTTGAGAAATCACAGACGGAAAATCACAGACCAGAAAACCTGGGGGGTTTTTTGTATCAACAATACTGCTGAAAACCATGGAAAGGAACAGGATTAGTAGATATTAAATAACTGTTATATATTGAGAAAAAATCCTAAGTTTTTGAAGAGATGTCATACCACAAAAATGTATCGGAATTCTTTAAGGGGTCAGAAGACCACTTTATAAAGTCATTCAGTCAAAATAGTTTATATGGGGGGAAAAAAGGGGGGGGGGAGGGGGACCCCTTATGGTTGATGTTTTCATAGTTAAAAAACCAACAGCAAACCCCCTCAAGCTCTCATGGAGTAAGAAGGACTGTTCTTTTGGATTAGATTTCTAGACAAACTTTTACAGTTCAATCTAGTAGTAAATGATTTGTGAAAAGAGGATGAATAGCGAGATGTTGATGTGTGCTGCTGGTGCATATGTTTTTAAGACAGCAAAACTAAAATGGACTGATAAGGGGTGTAAATCTTAAGTTTATTCAAATGGTGTATGAAATACTGTCAGAAGAAACAGTCCCGTTATCGAGGACAGTAATTGGTTCTTAACTGGCTACAGTTGAAAAAAAAAAATCTTCAGGGTAATTCCGGGTTTGAGTTTAGTATTGATTCAGATAGTGAGTTGTCTAAACAGCAACAACAAAAAAGCAAAGACAGTTTCAGGAATTAAATATAATTAATAGTTTCTGATATGAGAGAACAAAATGGAAAGCGTATTTATCCCACTGCATGACCTTAGTAAATCTTATTACTGCATACTGTGGGATTTTTTTTTTTTTTCCCCCTCAGAGTAATATAGTTCAACTACAAAAAAACTGAGAAAGGCAAGCAGAGCAATCAGATGTCCTGGATTGCTTTTAAATGAGATGAAAGTAAATAAATTATGATTCTCAATATGGAAAACCACATGCCCTTACTCATCTCACTGAAGTCTATAAACTCTTTGAAAAGCAGGGGGAAGATGAAGAGGGAATGATTTGTTCCTTATCTCTCCTAACATGGGAATGAGTAGGTATCTAATAAGGCAGCAAGTTATTAAAGAAAAGAAAGTACCTTGTCATATGACCTCGTTTCTGCAAGGCGATATAGTGGCCAAATGTAAAAATGAACTTCAAGCATTTGGGCAACATCATGGCAGAAAAAGTAGTCTATCAGGGTTATTAAACAATGTTTGGATAGTGTCTGAGCCATGAAGCCCCCTGGCTCAATAATAGTTGGAAACAGGGAGAGTGTATCAGAGAGGATTCCTGCTATTGCACACTGTCTTGCATTCTTTAGCTTGACCTCTGGGAGCTGCTCTGAAGTTACATTCTTACCTGTGTATCCTGTTCTTCATCTTGAACCAGAGGACAGAATTATCCATTCAACTGTTCTGCCTTTATTTAGGAGCAGAAGAAAAAGTTTGCAGCCAAAGACAAGTACTTCCAGGTATTTGCTTGACCTTTTCAGGTTTCCCATTGTTTCTTTTAATTACTCTTAACTGATAGTATAGCATTATTGTCAGAATGTCTATATTTTGATCCTCGCAAACTGTGGTTTCTGCTGAAAACGACTTTCTGCCTCAAAATAGTAATTGGTCAAATGGAAGTCTTTCAGATTTCACTTTTTTGTTTGCCATGCTTTAGGCTTCCTCCTCTGAAGGTGAACGGTGTTTTGATGGACATCTGTGATCTAACCTCCTGAAAAATAGATTGGTGGACAAAAGGGATGGAGAAAAAAGATTTGCGAGGATCTAGAAATGCGTTTACAGCATAGATGTATAAAATACTTGCACAGGTGCACACATAAATAATGTTCCCTTGCTAGAGCTGCTCCATTTGTTGTTCCTTACACACTGACCTATATTCTTAAACAAAGTTAAACAGAAAAGCTAACAAAATTAGTTTGAACTTGCTCAGTCATTTGCTCTAGCTGTTTGTATCTTTCTATCCCTGCTATACCATATCAAGAAAAGAAATTCTAAGCCCTCAGTTGCTGGGTGGAAGTCAGTCTGTAGATCTCAGAGGACTGTTTGGCACAGAGGGGAGGGAGAATGTGTGGATGCGTCCATGCACAGATATTTTCAGTTAATCCCTTCCTAATTAGGTTACTGCTGAGTTCAGTACCACCAGCACATTCATGAGTTTCAGAACAGTTGCACTTTTCCTCAGGGACCATGTTATTACGTGATAATCTCAGGATTTTTTTTTACTTAAAATATAAAGGAAAAAAATTATAAGGGGAACAAAGTGCATCCTAAAAGCCCTTGAAACAGAAGAATTTCAAGCTTTTAAGTTTGACTCATTGGTTTTGAATCTTTAGAAGTACTTGACATTTGCAACCCAATAGAATAATTGCTTTCATTGAGTTGCTGGAAATCAAACCTGAAATTGTGGCCGGTAAAAGGGATATTTAAGATCGAGTTCTGGAAATGCCAGTGCTCTCTTAGACATAATTTAACCTTATATGAATTGTATTCCCTATCTTCCATGTTTTCAGTAAGATACCTACTGACTCCTCTGAGAAAGGCAAAAACAAAGATTACTGGCGTGCAAATTTTCTCACTATTTTCTTTGTCTCAGGAGTTCCTACCCACGACTCACTTTTAATGAACAAAAATTCTTCTAATAATCCTCCTATTACAGTTCAGTGTACAGAGAATGTAGGTTTTTAAACTCCTCATTTTTCTAAATGACAGCAGTTTAGTATTTGGCTCAGGCACGGTATAGGAAAGGAATAATGCAAATTAAATAGATAATCTAAATATAAATTTTAGTCTGACAAGTGCTAGCATGTAAATGAAAACAAAATCAATTTTGTTTGGCTTTATGATGAAACACAGCAACAGTTTTAATATGTCCTTAATTGCCAACTGAACTCAGCGATTCTGCATCACTAAAGTTTCCCCATATATTTTCTTTAAATATTAATATTTTGTTGATATTTGTGCATATGAGCTGCTAAAAAGTATGAAGAATACTGACATATCTTGTGTAATAGAGAATTTCTCTTGCCTTGCTCAAATAGCTTGGTTTTTTAAACAGTTTGCTCAGTTGTTTGTTCCTACCACTCCCCTCAGAAGACTCTGCTAGAGACTCATTCCTCTGATGTTCAGAAACTTCAGTGATGTATTAAACCATAGTCTCTCCTGTGTACTTACTGGAACTGAGCAAACACCAGAAGAGGGATAATATATAGTCAGTATTTAGGAGCCCAAATGAATTGTTCTGCGTTGCCCTTTGAATGATTTTGTGTGTGTGTGTGTGTTTCCATTGCATTAATGTGTTTCCATTCCTAGTAAATAAGCTGTTGTTTTCAGTGTAAACCTGTCTGCTCTAGCCCAAATATATTCTTCACCATTTTGTAGCATTATGTAAAGCATGGTTTCATGAGATGGAAAATATTTTATTTTTTAATTATTTTTTTAAACGAAGAGAATAAAAGGAAAAAGGATAGGATTTAAACTTGTGAAATGTGACGGTTTTTCATCCGTATCAACTTAAATACACAGTGAAGATATTATCCTAAGACATGTCTCACACCGATTTGTTGTTTTAGATTAATACAATAGCTCAAGGTAGTAAGGTATCAATAAGTCAATGATGAGGAGTTCTGCTGAAGAGGAAATTATTTGGGCTGTTGATGGTAATTAGGGAGATTCATCCAGGACAGCATGAGGTAATATTTTGATTCAGAATATGGCCTGAAAAGGTGTCCACTGATTAGATTTGTGGATGAGATAATAATAGGAGGTGTTATAAATACAAAGAAAAATTGGAAAATTATCTATGAAAAACTAAATGAGTTGAAAGCTGCAACACTATGTTGGTATTTAACTACATGTTTCAAGTTTTGTGTCTGGAGGACCAATAGTAACTTACACTATAAACTCAGTAGTTGAACTGGAGGTGTCAGGTGAAGGTGGTCAGGGTGTTTTAACTGATCATGTGGCAGTGTGCCACAAATGTGATGCAACAAAGATGACAGCACTTTTGAAGTGAATCAATGAGTTAAAAATAGGAATGTTTTAATGTTGGTATGCTAGGCACTGGTGTGACTTGCTCTGTTGTTCCATAGGTAATTTTTGTCCACCATGTTGGAGAAAAATAGTCATACTAGTAGTAATGCAGAGAAGAAATACTAAGCGAGTGAAAGAAAACTTCCTTAAAAACCCTTGCTTGCATGTGATCTTGTAAACAGGACAAAGTTGACATGTTCACCATAGTATTGCTGATATTAAGCTGGGGTGGTGTTTGGTGTGGTTGTGGGTTTTCTTGGTTTTTTTTTTTTTTTTATGTGGTGGTGTTTGGGTTTCTTTTGGTTGTTTGTTTGTTTGGTGCTTTTAAAAAACCAAACAAAAAACCCTGACAAAAATTTACACTTATTGAATAAAGATGATCAATCTGCCTCATGAGCTTGAAATTTAAAACTCCGATGTGTATGAAGCTGAAGTGCTAATAGATGTTTTTGGTGAAAGGTGGAGGCTGATACCACATGTGCTTTTATTTCACCTGTTGAAGGTGATTCTGACTGTGAATATGAGCCTGGACTCCTTCAAATGACATATGCTCTTGTTTACTTACAGCAGAATATCATCCTTTCATTGCTCCCAGCTTTCCCAGGAGCTGCGAGCGGTGGGAGAAATATGATGAAAAAGGTGTCAAACTCTGAACAGAAAAGAGGTTGTGTACCAGTAAGATTTGTATTAATTTGTAAGTATTCTGCAAATTAGGTTTAGACTAAAGTGTTTTAATAGGGTGAAGTTGTCACTTTAGATAGCCCCTTCTAAGAAAGGAGTACATCATTTGATGTTTAAGTCTAGGTACTGTGGTGACGTGAAGCCAATTAAGAAAACACAAAGTTCTGTTGAGTTAATCTCAAAAACCCAAGTACATTTCATCTTTTGCTGTAATATAAATGTGTGAAACATATTGATAATTTGAAGTATTCTAATTTAAGGTTAATATAATAGCCAGATTTAGTCAATACATGTATAAGCAACATAAAAAAAACCCTGTAGAAAAAATTAAATATGTGAATTTATGAATAGCTTGATTTCAAATTTATAGTGAAACATATGTATGCAGCTCTTCATTATACACATTACCATATTCTATCTATTTTCTTCCTTTAAGGCATTTTCACTCTATAAAATCCATGTCTCTATTACAAAATTTCCAGTAATATGGTAAATAGTGTTTTTTCTGGAGTACTTACTGCCCTAGTCTAACCTCATATCAGCTTCCACAAACTCCCCTAATGCAATAGGTACTTAATACTGGTGGTGCCTACAGTCCAGAAAAGATATCACTGACAGAATTAAGCACCTACAGCTCCAGCACACAGTTCATTTGCTGTGTTTAGCAAGAAGAATATTAATGTTATGAGTCCAAGTGCTGTGATAATAGTACTTCTGGTTGGCAGTGAAATTAAGATTTGTCCTTCAGCCTGTGCAAAGGAGTCACATAGACAAAACAAAAATGGAGCTGAATGCTTAATTACTGCTGTAAGAAATTGCATATCTTGTGCTGAAGACTCCCAAATTATTAAATGACTTCAGCTGACATTAATCTTCTCTACTAGACTGTGACAATCATAAGTAGACTTTTGGTCCCTCTAGGGGATTTCTCTAATTTCATTGCTGGATATATCCAAGACCAGTGAGGAGAAGACTCTCTGCTTCAGGGGGAGCAACAAAAATCTTAGTGTATATATTTCTCTCAGTTGAAAAGTACATAAAAATGTTTTTAGTTTCAAATCTGGACACATGGTAACTGAGTGCTCACGAAAAATTGAATCATAACAATATGTCTCTTCATGTTGGTCATGGGTTTTTTTTTGTGATTTCAGTAAAGTCAACCTCTGTTTGGATTAGTTTAGGTGTCTTTAAAATGTGGGCTTTTACAGAAAGCTTCCTCTAATGTAAGGCTATTGTGGAAGTATGTCGGGGTTGGTATATATAAAAAGATGCTCTCGTTGGCCAGTGGGGTTTAAAAGTTAAGAAAGCCTTATAAAGTCATGAATTTGCCTTCCTATTTTCCTCTCTGCTGCTTTGTGTGCAACAGAACCTACTATGTATCAACCCTTGTTGCCATATTTATGGAATAATTATGGAATAGTTATTCCATGGAAGTACTTCGGCTGCTGTCTTCTGGTCTACTTCCTTAACATTGAGTTCTTCCATATTTAGATAGATCTTTGAAATAGTTGATAAATTGAATGAATTTTCATTTAGTAATAATAATGATTTTTAAAAAATCTTGTCCTGGATAATAGATCATCTTCTTTTCTAGTATGAAACCATAGGCTATAGAAAATCAGTTATTGACTGCAAAGGAGAAAGATGCATGTCTTTGTGATAAGTTAATGAAACAGCAAGCTAATGGTGAAAAACAAATACACAGTTGTTCTTTGAACAAGAGGCATACTTCTACCAGTTCAAGAGGTTTCTGTTATGGTTACAATTTTTCTCTGTAAAAACTATGGATGAACTTCCTAAGATTGTGAAAAGTGGACTTTGGCTCAAAAGACTTCTTAAGTAGTGAATAAATAACAGGTGTAGGTAGTGCAGGTGAAGTCCCGTTAAGTCCAGTTCTTTGCTGGGTTAGTTGCCTGCTCAGCTGTCTTCTGAGGAAGACAGTGCTTGCATTTGTTTGAAGGCATTAGAGATGTTTGGGTGTATTTCTGCCAAGAAATTTCTCTGAGAATGAACTTTCTCATTAAGGAGTAGTTTGTCTCTCTAGTAATAAGATGACTGCTCCCTTTATGCCCCTCGCAGGCCAGATTGCTGGATCTCATGTCACATCTGTGAGCTTTGCTGGGAGGTTGGGGACTTGTAGCAAACCCTGCATTGGTCATTGATGTTCTAAATACACCCCTGTGTGGGGTGGAGAGGAAAGCAGCAGGTGTGGTGCATTTGCTCACCGAAAGATGCTCTGCTGTTGTCTTTTGTGCTGTCTTATTCTACGATCTGCACTGCTTTCTCAGGGGTGCTGTCTGCTTCGAGAGCGAGTGGTTTATGGACATGAGCAAGTGGCAGCTGGAGCTAACCTGATCAAAAAGTCTTGATGAACCACATGTGCTCTCTTGACTGAATTTGACTTTTGACTACCTTGTAATATCCTGGATTTTTAATTATCTTTTTTTAATAAAAAGACTTATTAATTTGCCACTGAAAGTGAAGAAAGCATTAGCTGCCTGTGACTTGGTGTTGGTAAAAGAATTTTAAAGAAATACTGACTCTTGCATTACTTTCAATGCATCTAAATTGAAATAATACTGAGCAGGAAGTGCTGAGGATTTTAAGTCATCAGTGATAGATTGGAATGTTTATTCAAATCTAAATCTTTTGCCAAATTGAATTTACTTCTGTGTGATGGTAAAGGCCAAATGAATCACCGAGGGTTGCACTGTGTATAGTAGTTTCATTATAGAAACTCATGTAAATGCCTCAGTCTGTGGACAGTTATTAATGCTACTATAATCTAGAGGTCTGCATCTTGTAATGAAACAGATGCCTAATGAATGGTGTATTAATCAAAACTCTCCAAGGGCTAGTTTGGATCTTAGTCGTGTTTGTTTTGATTTCATTAGGAAGCTGATTGTATGTGTGTGTGTCCGCATTGTGAAACAAGGTTTTAAATCTCAGGTGGGGAAAGCAGCAAATACTTGTTTTCAGAAAAGTAATATGCGAGGATGGGAATTTTCTGTGCTGTGGAGTATTTTACATATTCTGTTGTTTGGTTTTTAAGGGCAATACTGATCAGCCTAATTAAGGGAAACAAAGCTGACACGACAGGAGTTCATGTCTGCATAAACCTTCTTTCTAACTAAGACGGTTCTGATATTTGAGGGTTTTTATGTCTGAAGAAAATGAGAGGAAACTTAACATGTCTGCTGGTGTAATGAACAATATATCTATTAATTCATTAAAGCGAACTTACGGGACTTGAAAAGTCTTTTTTTTCTTGAAAAGTCTTACTGCCCATGTATTTTGTTTGATTAAAATGTCTTCACTTCTTTATCTGAAATACAAAATTAATAACTGGCAAAGAACATGGAGTTAATTCATTTGCCCTCTTAAGTGTATATCCCTTCTAATAGAACAGAAAGAAAATAAGCTATTGGAGGGAATCTCTTCTAATCAATTAAGCTGATAATTTATTATTTGTAATTTTTTTGCAAATACTGCATATTGTAGCAGGTAGAATCATATTGCTGGACTGACGGAGAGCTTCAAGTAGGCAGTAATGAGTAGGTGAAGTGAGCTGCCTTCCCTTCTGCTTGTTTCTTACCAGTGAAGCAGCTCTGGTCTTAACTTGAAGAATGGTGGAAGCTGACAGTCTCCTTCATTGCCATTTTGAAAGCAGGGAATAGATTTGCATTTTTTGGAAGAAACTTTAAGCAGCTACCGTGTCTTCCACATGTCCGTGTTTTCTGAGAGAATCAAGCACTTGCACAGCTGTGAAATATGCCAGAAATCCTCTCTGAAAGGGAGTTAATAAGACAGATAGCACATTCCTCAGCTCATTCATGTTGCCTTCAATTGATTTCCTCTTTCTAGTCTTGTGTGTAGACTTTAGCTTATAATGTATTCAAGAACTCATTTCTGGTACTATATTTGTCATTCAGCATGTAAATTTTTGTAGTTATACCTCAAAAGATTCCGATATGCTCAAGGCTCTTATTCTAAGGCTTCCAGTTCTTAGCATGATATAGAACCAGATGACAGTAATACTTTCTTGCAGAGTAAATCAGATTATTTCATATGATGAAATTTTTATTTAAAAACTTATATTTCTTCAGGTCAATTTTCTGGGGAAAAAAAAACCCACTTTATACCTGAGTATTCAGCTATTTTACCTTGAGTTTTTTCTCTAAGAACCATTAAAGTTTTAATTATGCTTCAAACAGTATGAGTTTCTCAGATATATGCACAATATAGATACGTTAATTGCTGCTAGTTTTGATTTCTACTAGCATTATCTTACCAGCTAATTCTGAAAGGAACATCACATAAAATAGTTCCTATTCATGGTCATTAGAAGTATTTTTTTAAATGCCAAAATACTAGGTCTACATACTCTATTGCTCTGTAGAAATGAGAAATTTCACTTAATTTAGTTTGTGAATTCTTTTCTCCAAAATTAAACTAAATATGTTTTTGTTTAGTGAAGTGATTCTGATTTAGCTGGTAATACTAGATTGTGAGAAATTCAAGTTGTTTGCAGAATGAATGGTAGAAATAGCAAGGCAACTAAGTTAGAGTCAAATAAGCTGTTACACTATATTTTTGAACAGATGATTTTATGTAGCTTGAGATTTCACAAAGCCTATTTCTCTTCATGTCTTCATCATCAAAAGAATAACTATCTTTGTACAGCTTTGGCAAGATTTTGGTAATGTTCTTTTTAATTGCCTTATAGGATGCTGCTTTGCAAAAGATCATATCTTTCAAATGGCATTTTCCACAGCATTTCATTTGTTAATTGCTTCCATGTGCATACTCATAATCTTTAAAGTAATAAAAATTTCTACAGTAGTTTATAGGAATATATTGCGAGGGGAAGATGACAGCAAATGCCATCAAAAACACTGCTGCCTTCAATTTTTTCATCTAAGTTATTTTCAATGTGTGATATATTTAATATGCATTGGTAAAAGTCTTTGCATAAAATGAAGAATACAAAGCGATGTGGGAAAACTTCTCTTAGTTTGAGTCATTGTAAAGTGCCAATTAAAAGTGAAGCATAGAGAGAAAAAAAAAAGAGTGCACGTTGGTCTGAGCAGTGTAACCCGGCTTTGAAATCAACCCTGCCTTGAGCTGCTGACACCCTAAATGGTTGTGCCATTCTATAGAAACTGAGTTTGTTTGCTTCTCCCAAGCACTGTAAGTGCTATTCCTATTGCAATTCTGGTGATGAAACTGCTATATAAAACTCTTATCAAACTGGTTAAGAGAATAGTAACGGTCACTCAGCTAGGTTTTAGCACTGGTTAACTGAATTCTTCAGGTGACGTTTATGTGGAAGGCGTAAGTTCTACATGTGTTGGAGGATGGTAGTGGTGGTGGGGTATTGTTTTAACAGTATGGTAACTTGGGCAAAGAGGGTAATTGGTCCTCTTAGTGTAACTTCCATGCAGTTCTGTCTCCTAGCAGGCAGATGCAGTAAACCCAATACGGCAGGAGGAGTGAAGAAATTTAAAACCCAGGGTATGTGAATACAAAAAAGCAGCTTGGGTTTATTTGAATCAAAATAAGGATACAGCAGAAAGTTGCTTGCACAATCATTATTAGTCTGTGTTCACTACTGCCATTTTTACCATTAAAATCCTTCTAGAAAGTAAATGTTATTTCCTAATGTTTACACTTTTTCAAGAACAGTTTCAGAGATGTTTCTAAAAATTGAAGGGTGGTCTGTTAGGAATCACTGTGGTGGTTCACCACCAGTGATTTTAAGTATCACAAATATAAAATCAGTTTGGGTGGGATTTTTTTTCTGACTCTTATATCAGATCCATTCTGTGACCTCCCAGCATATTACATTTTGTGTTTTCTGATTTAAATGAAGTTTTAAGTGGAATGGCCCACCCTACTTTTCTGGAAAAGTGACCTCCACAGCTAATTTAACATAAAATATCTGTGTCTGTTTATGTTGGATGAGGATGTTTCTCTTGTCTCTTAAGCTAACAGGTTTTGTTGTTACAGCAGGAGAGAGGAGGATTCTCTCTCTCAAAGGGCCAGTCTGGTGTGCTGGGATGAGTCCCCCTCCTGTTGCAGCGTTATGGTTGCTTGTAGCCTGGGTGAAGGTGAGCCCACATAGTGCTCTGTAAGCCATATCTTGTCTTCCTTTAGTGGGGAGTGAGTGCTGTTGTTAGCAAAAGACCTGCTGAAGAGTGTGAAGTTCACAGGCTTTGGTTGACACAACCATGGACCTTACTGCTGAGACCTGGGCTTGTTCCCAGCCCAAGGTGTGGGACTAGTTTTGTTCATTTGTATTAGAAAGGTCAGCTTTTGAGCTTTTGCCATTCCACATACTGTGCCTCACTCCTTCATCTTTGGATACTCATTGGGTAGGGGTGTCTGTGATAGACATATTTCATAACTATTGATTGTTAGATGCTAGTTTGGAGCATGAATGAAAGCCCAAGCTTATGCTACTGTTTTATGACTTCCTAGGTGTGTAGCAGTGCAGCATAGACTGTCTGTCCTCTGTCTCCTTCCCTCTCCCTTAAAATATGATTATTTTCTGAAGTGTTGGTTGAAAAGTTGCTAGTAGACAGATGTTAAGAGCAATGAAGGGGTGGATCTGTTAATGAAAGCTAATTTGAAATCCAGGCTCTCCTGTGGAATTTTTTTCTGTCCAACAGAGCAGCAGTTTTCTGGTGGGATGGTCAATGCTGCCGCACAAGGCCCAGTAGAAGCAGCGTGAATTTTATGTCCTTCTGATGGGGACAAAAGACGTGACTAAAACACTGATTTCTCCTTTACAAGATGCTGTTTGTAGGTGACCCAATAACCCATCACACTTCAAAAAAATCTATGATCTGTAGATTTTTTTTTTTCTTTTTGGTGTATTACATAATTCAGAAACAAGCCTTACTTGAGAAGAGCAAATATGTTTCTATAGTACTGGAATTAGATGTAGGACTGTCCAGTGAGCGAAAACAACTTTTCTCTAGGTGACAGCCAACTCTTAGAAGATATTGGATGCTCTTATTTTTATTCAGACTTTCTCTGTAGGCAAGTATGTAACTTATCTTGAAGTTTCTACAACTTCCTTTTTGATAATTCACTGAAATTAATATTATTTTCTGGAGTAAACAATTATGCAGTGCTTATTAGACAGGTGTGGTTCCCAGTTCAGAAAAAACAGAGCAGCGTATGTTCAGATGTAAGGCGTTCTTTTTTTTCATATGGAATGCATAAGTTCTTTTTAAATATTAAGAAGAGATATTAAGGAATTAAAATACTGTAATTATTGAAATTGTAGTTTCTCTTTGAGGTTGTGACACATCTTTGCTGTAGTGGATATGCTTTTCTGCCCCTGCCCTGCGTGTGAGGAGGTGTTAATCTAACATTTTTAAAGCATGCAAAATAATGGAAAAAATACTTGTCCGACACTGATGGCACTAATGAAAGAGAAAACTGCCTGAGCCTGTAGGATTGAAGAAGTAGGCCTAGAAGATGGGAAGATTTCTGTGCTTAACTATTGTACAAGGATGTTGCTGGAATGCTGACCTCTATGATGGGGTGCATGTACTAAGGAGTTTATTGTGGGAAACACAACTGATGGAGAGAATAGGGAGCTAGAACTAAAGATTGAGAAGAAAGAAACCAACTGAACAGAGAGCAATATGGTGCTAGATAGCATTAATACTTCCCCATGAAGTAGACAAACACTAAATAAATACTACATTCATCAGGCAACTGAGGACAGTTTTTCAAATTTGGCCTCCTATTTGCCTTTTGGGAATTCTATGCATTAAGAATATTTTATAATCAAAATATGTGGACGTATAAAATAATATACTGATGTCAGCTTCTCATTGGAGTATATGTGATGATTGAAAATAATAGACTCTCTTTAAAGTGGGAGGAGGAGCAGCAAGTATATGAATGCTTATGTTTAATACATAAGGGATTTATTTTATAAATGGATAAAAACTGAACAAGTCAAATACTGTGTTCATTTAGCTGCACTCACATCTGTGGAAGGTGAATTTTGGGGATGGTACATTGTAAGTATCTTAGGAGCTTCAGGAGATATGATTACATTTCAAACAATATGTATTCTGTGAAGTAATCTACTAAAGCAGAAAATATTTCTTTTGTATCAGTGGTGGTGGGGACTTTTATATTCTGAAAACAGGTCTTTTTAAAAAAAAAAAGTTTATTCATAAGCTCACACATGGAATTTCCTCAGTGACAAGGAACAAACTCTACATCTTGCATTAGCAGTAATGTTTTTCTCTTTTTGTTGACAAAAATAACTCCAAATGGCATTGCCCTCAAGTAGTGATATATAGGAATGCAAAATATCCACACTTAACAGTTCTGTTATGCTTTGATCCTGTGGAGCTTTTTTGCTATAGACATCACTCAGCAGGGTCATTCAAGCTCTCACAATTGTTAATTTTCCTACCCTCCACCATTCTGTAGTGAAGGCAGAGGGAGGGCAGGAAAGGGTATCTCGAGTGGGACAGGGGTGTTCATGGCTTGGCAGCGCCTCCCAGGCTAGCAGAAAAGTACCTAAGTGTTTGTGGGGTAATGAAGGGGTCGAAACAGAGTTCAGCTCTGGTTTTATTAAGTGTGGTCATCATTAAAGTAAATAGAGGGAAGCTGGTTTTTTTTTTTTTAAGCTGCTGTAATTAAAATCCCCCCTCGCCTCACTAAAACCACAGCTGTGTTTGGTGGTGGTGGGGTGTTGTTTTTTGTGATCATGCTTTGTGCAGTTTTGACTTTTGAAACTGCTTATTTCAGCAAGCAGCTAATGTGTGGAGTATAGAAGTTCTTTGGTATATGATTTTGGTCTTGCTGAAGCTTTGTAGATCTGTTGTAAATTCATAGATTTCTTAGAAATGATCACTTGATTTGGCAGTGGTATTATGACATGGGTAAATTCACTGCTGCTAACCAGGCTATATAGCAAAATTTTCCAGTAATAAGTGTAGTAAAAAACATGCCAGAACAGGAACATATCTTTTTCCATTGTGTTTTCAGTCTTTTCTGTAATTCATTTTTCTAACCTCCCCAACACAATAACTTGCTTTATAACATTTTGCAGTGTAGCATTTTAGAAAGGCTTTTATTTTTCTTTTTTTAATCTTAAGCAAGTACAGCAATAATAAAAAAACCCTCCTCCACTATTTCTAGCCTTTCCTTTTCTGTTTTGGATTTCTTCTTTGCCTTTTGTCTTTAATCTGTAAATCAGTATGCTAGCTGTTTCTACTCCTTCATTTGTTTTAAGCATGTTTTGTATTATTTCCATTTTGCTTTTCTGTCTCTTAATTGCTACAGTGCACTGCTGGTTCTTCAGAAAATAGCTTAATGTGTGAAGAAGGTGCTTTCCTCATGCTTCTGTTACACACAGAAGGTCCTTGAGATGTCAGTGCCCTCTGTCGCCCAGTTTTCATGTTAGTAGTTTGGTTGTAACATGTATCTCACTACATAATGAACATAATTTGTTTTAAAACAAAAAAGTATGGATGACTTTTGAATGGGTTTTGAGTAAAACGCTAGAATAGACTTTAAAAATCTGTATATATATGTGTGTGTATGAATATATGTGCATAAAAAAGGATGCTTACACAAGTAGTTAAGAGTGTAGAATCTGAACTGACTTTATCTTTGTTTCATTTAAATATATAATTGTTTCATTTAAAACTTGTGTTTTAGTTGTTTTTTTAGTTACAAAGAGATTTACATTTTTAAATTTTTTTATAAATATATTAAACATCACAGATAACTCTTTGAATTGCTGTATTTACTAATGACCTCATGATGAGTATCAATTATGTGAGGAGGCTCATCTGTAAAAGCAGACAACTATATTTTCTGTAGTCCTTGTTTAACTGGAGAACTTTCAAGTTGCAGCTGTTGCTTCCCTCTGCAATCAGTTTCAAAGTGAATTTTTTTTCTGAAGGGCATTTGTATCCCAGGATCATGCAGTAGTGCAGGGCTGATAAGAAAACTCCCAGGGGTTTTGACAGTGTTGCGAATGAACGTCATACTGTAATAACTTGCAGGGTGAGGAAACAGACTGAAGTTTTGTGCTATTTTCAGTGGAAAATATAAATCTGGAATCTATGTTAAAAAATAAATTGTTGATAAGTTACTGTTTGTATTGGTCAGACTGAACAGAGACCATTATTCTACAGCTGAGAACTATTAGGTGGAAACGCTTTCCTCTGAATTAACTTATATTATCATCGTCTTTGCCTTGATTTGTTCCCAAACTATACTGCAACCATCAGCGAGAAACATTCCTATGCCTATATTTGCTATATCTCTTAAATCTGCAGTAATCAAGAGAGTTTACAATATCTTCTTTCCATTATGATTAGAGGTGTAACCTGCCATTCTAAAGCTCCTTTGAAATGTTGGTTACTTGATTAAATAAGCAATTCCTTCTCCACTTTTCAGTACTGCCAGATTTCTTTCTTTCATCTCCAACTGGAGTCGCTGGCTGATGCCTTGTACTCCTGCCATTTTGTACTTTTCCTTCCTCTGTATAACTCCTCTTTAAATAGTAGATCACACTTCTTTTTCTGGATAAATGGAACAATATTTTCCAGGAATAGTCTTTGATTTGGTGATACTGGGCCCTTGGCTTGGGTTCAGTTACATCTTTTCTTTCTATTAATTGATCTCACTCCATCTTCATTGTCTTGCTTTCCACAGCTCTAAGTGGTGAAGCTTTTAGCAGCTCTTTTAGCCCACACTTGTCAGATGGCATTGCAAGGAATCACTATAGGTGTGTTAGGTGCAGTCATCCCAGTTTTTGATCCAAATGTGACTTACATTATGAGTTTCTAAAGAGACATTTATATTCCAGCCTGAGGTCAAGTACGTTCCCCAAATTCTACAGGGTTGCCCTTCCAGGGTCATCAATTACTGTGGCTAAACAAGGAAAAGGACAGACAGGAAAACACTGCTCAGTGGACACTGAAGAAAACTATTAGCTCTGGGTAACTGAGACTTTATTTTTTTTTTTTAAAGGGTTAAGCAGAAGCTGGTCAGAAAGGCAAATGTTTCTCATTTCATTAGAAATTCAGAGTTTAAGTGAACCACTTTGTATGTGCCATTTAATTGTCTGTGTCATTCTGTCAATGAGCACTGTGTTGTCAGGAGACTGCTTCCTCCATTTTCTCTCACATGCTTAATTCTCAAATTTAGTTTAGATTTGATGTGCTGCATGGCCTCGAGCATCCTCACCATGCTAATAAGACCAAAAATATTGGCAATAAAGGTACTGTTTACATGCCAGAAGGGATCTCCAATTGAACTTTTTATTGAAAATAGTTAAACTTCTTATCACCTTTCCTTGATGATGTTGTTTTAGTTTTGCAAAACCCATGTGTTTAGTTAATACTTGAAGCTGGGAAGCAAATATTTGAAAAGCAAGTGAAATACAGCATCTGACATGGCTTTTTTTTTCATTGTTGTTCTATATATTTTTTCATGGACTACTGAAGTTACTTAAAGTAAACACAACTGTAACTTGTTTTGTTTTCTTTGGTTTAATTAGGTTTCATGTTTCTCATACACTTCCAGTCACACTTCACTCTAGAGAATTTCATCAGAGATTTACAGTAAGAACTTCCCTCTTCCAGTGTGTCTGGCAGCTTCTGTTTTCTCAAAGAGGGTTGCTTGCTGGAGGCTGCTCAATGTGATCAGTGTAAGAAAAGCATTTTTTTCCATGCCTCATAGGATTAACCCATCATCTGTGCTTCATGATAGCATGAGTCAGCCTTTGTCCTTCCTTCTCTGTTGTTATAAAAGGATGGGACGTTTCTGGCAGATTAACTGAATGGAATTGGATTGTGTATGTTTTGGCAATCAAAGTGTTGAAATGAAAGCTTTGCATATCTCAGAATAAGAAAATTTAAACTGTGTTATAAGGTGTAATTAAAACTTGATCCAGAACAGGCTGATTTGTCACAAATGTGCAGATAAGAGCACCTAAGAAAGTGCAGCAACACTTTTAGAGGGGAAGAAGAGTAATAAAACTTTAAGTTCAGTCTGCAGCCATTAGTAAGGTATTCTTGATGTCACATGATACACGTTCTATGTATGCAATGCTTAATTTGGTCTGGTTTTAGCATCCCTAGAGTATACTTAAATTATATGGATTTTCAAGTAGATTTTTCTTGATAACCTTACTAAAGGAAAGATCAAATGGGGAACTTCTGTTAACAAGACAACCTAAAACTACCATCTACGGTCTTCCAGTATTCAGCATGTTACTGGCATTAGCCTAATAATAATAGCAGACACCTCTATGTGATTTACTGATATTCTGTCTGTTACTGAAAATAGCCTCATTAACTGGTGCTGTAGGGAGAGAGCTATGAACACAGTGAAGCCTACTGCATGAAACCTTAGTATATGCAGATGCAAGGGCTACACTTGCCAAAAATCGAAAAACAGTTGTTAAAGATGCTGTGGAGAAGGAGGGAGGACTGCCTTCTGAATTTAAACAGATTAAAAAAACCCACCCACCCTTACTCATTTGAACTGCGATTTCAAGAGCAGTTCTGAGGGTTTCTGCTATTGGTATAAGAACCATAACTCAGGACAGTAATAACTCTGAACAAGGATCAGATGATGAAAATGCCTTCAAGATGATGTAGTTTACCAAAAAAAAAAAAAAAAAAGTTTGGCATGATTAACTCAAAAAACCCTCAAGTTTTTGTAGTTTGGATTGCATGACTGTGCAACCTTTTGAGATTAGGAGTATCCTCTATATTTGAGGTTTATAAATTAAAATATCAAACAAGTTATAGCAATGAAGATTTGTGTATTCAAAATGTACCTTTGCTGCAAGTATAATTAATGTTCGGTTTGACCAATGTAGATCTATTGTGACTATACTAAAATGTGCACAAATGTGGTTATGATTATTAGTATTTTTAAATCCAAGAAAATAATCTGGAGATGTTCAGAGAGATACAACTTGTAAGTTCTTATAATGATGAGTGTAATGATGTAGTTCTAAAGGTCAGAAGTTCTTCTCCTAGTTCCTGCAGCAAAATGCTGTTCTCTTTTTTTTCCATTCTCTATCTGGAAAATTGCACTGTTTCCACTTGCAATTTTTAAGTAAGTTTAACTGAACAATGCATAATAGGTCAAAAAAAATTAAAATAATTAAGTTTAGTCTGGTTAGGCTGTTAATTATCAGCAGGATTAACTTCAGCTAAAATAAGATACCTTTAAGCAGAGACATGATTAATGAAAACAGTAATGGCAAAGTCTCAGAAATGATTGAAAGGATTTTGCATAAACAAGGTGGTAATTTAACCTCAAATAAGCTTTTGGGCTGCAGCACCTAAAATGGATTAAGGGACTTTGTAAGAGATATCCCTTTAATCCTCTTCTGAATCTGTAGGTTGTTACAGTAGACTGAAAGCATGCGTTTCTTCTTTAAAAATAGCAATGGTTACTTGCTATTTTGCATATTCAAGAATATTACATGGAAATGAATCCTCACAACTTGTACTAGTCATATGTCAAATAGTGTTGTGGATGGTTTTAGCCTTTGATTCACTGCAGATATTTGCTAGGTTGATGGACTTTTCAACAGGAATTAACTTTTCAGTTTAAAATACTGAAAGTCAATGAGTCAAGTTAGCCCACAGAGATTGTGTGGTCACTTTTATGAAGAACAGCATAGATGCTATCAATACAGTGTTTCTGTTTATCAGTTGAAGGTCTGCCAGCTGAATTTTATTGCTTTAATATCTAACTGTTAATATCTATCTGATCTGCTTTTGCAGTGATTGTGTTGCATACTCACCTTTGATACCTTAAAAACACCGGTTTGTGTTTTTCCAGGGATTCTACGTACCTACTTTTTAGTCCTTAATTTACAGTATCTCAGTTCCTGTAATGCAGTGATAAATGAGAAGTTTCTTGTTGCAGTTGTTTCAGCAGCTTTTTCCACACAGGATCCCCATTTTTATTAAAGCTGTCATATTGTGGACTGTATTTTATGTGAATCTGTAAAAGATTAATAGCTTAGGCTGATTTTTGGTGTTTCTAAGCATGCTCACACCTTGGTCTGTGCGGGCTTTCGTTAAGAAACCAGTACCAATTTTGCTTTTATTGTGCAATTTTGAAGGATTATTTTGTTCGTGTTTCTGTTTTTCCCATGGATTTTTTGCAAGTGGATATTTTGACAGCCATTAAAAACAAAACAAAATAAACTTAGTGGTGTTTTAGACCAGGCCAGATGCTTATCTAGGCATCCAGAACACCAGCAGATGGTGACATGGGAAACACTGACTGAGGTTTATGCAGCATGGGTGTGATGTTTGGATGTTTTATTTTCTTTGGGGCAGGACAGCTGCATATCAGCATTACCATCTTTTCCATCCTGAATAAAAGAAAGCAACTAGTTAAAAGGGTCATGTGTGTTTAGTGCGTATTGACCTTTAGCAAATTAAGTCAGTACAAAGTTATGCAATACCTGCAGAAGATTCAAAATGTAAACTGAATGCAAGGGGAAATCGCTAAAAAAATACATAACCTCCCCCCCTTTTTTTTTTTAAGGGTCAGGTGTGTGCTTGGGTTTAATTTTTTTTTTTTTAGAATGTTATTGTTGAACATATAAATCTTAATAAATGACTTTCTTGTTTGGTAACTTTTCCTGGTCTCTTCCCTTGGAGTCCTTTGTTCTTGATATTAGTAAATATACTGGACTGATTTTGCTTTCTTTTATGAGTCATCTACCATCACAGCAGCCTCTTCAGACATATTGAAAATGTAGCAAATACACCTAAATTTGGTACCTGAGTCTTCATGAGCATCTTATTCCCTAATTTATTCAATAAAAGGATCAGTGGTAGTGAGTCTTCCATCCATGGATGTTAAAATACTTTGTATGTGGTAATTAACTGCAATAGCAAAACTGTCTCCATTTGATATAGCTAAGTCTTGAGGAACAGGGTCCGACCTTTGATATCATAAGATCTCGCAACAAAATTATGTCAAACACTGAAAAAGAAGCAGGTGTCATTCATACTCCTGTCTCCCCTCTCCTTCATTTCTTTTCTGCATACTTTCACCTTGTGCCTTGTTTAGCTCTCTGCCAAACTGATGTGGCTGTGTGTTGTTTGGGCTGGGATTTTTTTGGAATAGATGATGTAAATTGCTAGATGAGCTTGTCTGGTGGACTGTTATCCTGGTACTCTCACTCTCACTGACCTTTAGTTTTCATTTGTGCAAAATGTTCCATAATTGCATGTTTTTCAGACATTATTTCTTTCTAGCACTAACGGTGGTATAAACACTGTTTTTCATTTCCTGACAACTGGGAGTGCTTTTTTAATTATTACTACTTGAACTCATCTGAGATCAGTACAGCTTTTTTCCACTTTTTTTGTTCTTTTAGAAGATACTGAGAGGCAACAGCTAAAATGGGTATAAAATCTTCTGAAATCACAAAACATTAACTTTCACTTAACTTTCTCTTTGAAAACAATTCTTGTTCTCCTTTCATTCCCTTTAGGAGTTTCAGCAATATTTTTATACTAACAACAAATCCAAACTGATATTACATGTATGAGTACTTGCAATTTTCTTCACTAGCAAAATGATGCACTTTCTGAGGGAAAAAATGGCTTTGAACTTTCACCGAGATCACCAAAGCAGTTACTTAGAAAGAGGTAGTGTAGTGATTTTTATTTAATGTATGTAGCCCCTTTATGGGAGACTGGCCTTTGTAAGTTTATTAAGAATCCTCTGGCTTAGACTCAACTGTAGGAAATGCAAGCGTTAATTTCCAACTCTTTGCGGCAACTGTTTGAACTCTTATGTAAAATAAGTTTAAAGACTAGTTTTTCATTGTTACAAAACTTGATTTGGTTAAAGAAAAAGCGGCTGGAAGTCTGTAGGTGCTCCAAATAACAAAGATAATTGATGTACTCCTTTTATTTGGGGTTTGCTTTCCTGATGCTTGTTAGGAGTTACGAATTAGGAAGTTAACAGCCACATTTTGTGCAGGAATGGTTTGTCAACTTTTTAGAAGCTGGAAGAAGTTCATAGTCAGGCAAAATATTATCTGCATGTTCTGAAGCCCAAAATAATTCAGAGTGGTGGTAGCAAGAGTCTCTGCCCAGAGAAGATGTATTTAGTTGCTAGAACCCTGGTCCTGTTGGGCCACGTTAATATATCTGGGATATTGGCAGTCTAGGCTGAAATAGAAATGGCTGCTGGAAAAAGTCTGGTGCCTACAGGACAAAAGATTAAAGAAAACTCAGTCTTGTGTCACTAACGAAGGCTGCAAGAACACAAGCTGAACTCTTATCAGAGCTCAGGGAAGCCATGTGGAAGTTTAACTCTAGAGAAATTTATCAGGAGCAATGCATCACCAGGTCCACTGCTTGCAGGTAACCTTTGCTTCAGATGAGCTTGTCTGCAGATTAAATGAAACATTATAAATTCCTTCTGTTTTCTTTTTTTTTTTTTTTTTTCTTCAGAATTAAGAGCCCATTGACCCTGTCAGAGCATGGAATTTCAAATCTACTGCTTAGAGCATGAAACTCTTTCCCCTCTCACTGAAAGATGATTGTGTGGTTGCATGTGACATTGTAGAATAGAGCTTAATGAAGGAGAACTGTCCAAGCTCGGCTTTTCTTTCTCCTTTTCCCTCTACTCAAGGTGATTTTAAATGCCTTTTTGAGTACCCTCTGTAATGGACAAGGCAGCAATTATTCCTTGTCAAATTTATGGTTACTTGATTATTTACATCAGCTGAAAGAGGCTAAAATCAATGGGATCTCTTTTGTGCCAACCGCGGAACTTCATTTTATCCCTGTCAGAGAACTAATTTGCCTCAGCAACTTCTATTGTCAAAGTAGGGCAGAGGCTCTTTCCCTGAAGACCTTAGACCCAAACTGCTAATGCTGCATTCCCCTCTGCTGTCCTAAACAGACAGAACACAGTCATATAGAGAAAAATAACCTTAGAAGATTGCTACTCATTAAGATGTCTGTTATTCTCCTGTCCTCTGTAAGATAGCTAGTTCTCTGCACAAGTGTATGGGTTTTAAAGTTGTACACCTTAAATTCATTGTTGTTCTGAATCAAAGTGTGTTTGTGAGTATGTGTGACAATGTGGCCTACATACTACTTCAAGTTATTTATATTTTAAAATGACTGACCATGGTGCTAGTTATTTTTTTACTATGTGGCTTCACATGTGGTCATAATTTCAGTAAGAACCCAATAAAGGTTCAGAACTTCATTCAGTTTTAGATTCATGTGTTTCCTGAACTGTGACGTCTGGAACTACCACGCCCGAGAGCTGTGAGATCAGAAAATATGGCTTTTATCCAATACAGGAGAAAAATGCACAACTTGTTACAGAGGAGAGATTCCTTTAGCAGGTGTTAGGCTGCAGTAATAACAGCGAAGGCTCCTTTTGTTTTTGGAAGTGTCTGACACAATAGAAAGAAGCATTTGTCACTTACAGTGACTTTTTGGAGCTATACGATATCATTCTTTCCCGGGCTTCATTTCCTTGCAGGCGGGCTTTCACTCATGTTTGCTTTAGCTTTATTTCTGTAAACGCTCGGCTTTGAGATGCTTATTGCCTTTAAGGTCCACAGTCTCAAGGGGAGCTCCGAGTACTCAGCACCCTTGACAGATGATCCAAGATTGGTTTTTAACAAATGTGCTCCTTTACAAATCTACATACCCTCTTTTTATGTATGGGTGAGAAGCACAGAGGGAAGAGAAACCATGTATGCACAAACATGTAGATATTGTTTATTCTGTGGTAGTTATTGAGGAGTGTCAGCGGTTTGGAGTTGGTCTGTGATGACTGATGGGAAATGCCAGTGAGCTGAAGAAACTGTTAAAGGCTGGTACATCTGTATATCCCTTGCTTGCCTTTCAAGGAAACGATGGATAAGTGTGAAAGGTCATGATTTTCATCTTGCATTAGTAAGCATACAGTCAATTTGGGGTTTTGCTGTTAGGTTTTTTTTTTTAAGTAATGTGAGAACAGTAATATAGCCTAATACATTGGACAAGTCACTTCCATTAACAGAGTGTATTTTTATAGGTGAGAGCAGGAGAAGCAAAATGTGATGAAGAAGGGTTTTAGAAAGAAATGCAGCTTGCACATTTCCCTCATTCTTTCTGCCCTTGAATTTTTATAGTTTGATTTTACTAGAGACCAAAGACACAGGGCTTTTCTTCAGCTGAACAGGCTTTGATTTTTTTGCTTTTTCTCCTTCCCAGTGTTTCTTCATTTTGCATATTTTCCAGAGTTATCTTTTGCCATTTTGAACCTTTTTCACATTATCACTGAATGGCTGATAAGGCAGAAACTTCTCAAATGGAAACTCCATTTCACCAGAAGAGACCTATTCTAGGATCTCAGCCTTCATCCAACTTCATGCTTTCAGTGGGGGAAATGCAAGGGGCAAATCCCTCGGCTCTTCACAGCTGGTTGGATCGGTGTGTTTGAAATGTGTTTGCTCACCATGAGTGCTATCTGACATGTGTAAGTGGTGCGCTATTGCTCTTCTGTGTTAGTCTGCTGTAGAAAGTCTATTTTAGTACTTATTTATTCCACACAGATTAATATATAGTGGGTTATCCCACCCTCACAACTTAAATAGAAATTCTTGTTCTGTTTTTATTGTGTGTTACTCCTCTTTTTCCCCTCATTGTGACTTAAAAGGCCAACAGGATTTGATCCTACATGAATCAAACGTTAGCACATAGATAATGCATTGATATATTTCTCCTTTAGCAGAATGACTGCCAAGTGTATTTTTTCTTACTCGTAAGTAAAAGGATTGATATCCCTGGTTGCTCTCCAGTTGATGCAGAGAAATTTTAAATGTTATTAGCTGTACTTGTATTCTTAGGCTCACTTGCATAGTTTAGTCATTTGTTGATAATGAGATGTTCTGAAACCCACAACTTCTTGCCTGGCAAAGATGAGACAGGCCTTGAGATGGTTGGTTAAGCCAGAGCACCCCTGATAACAGGGGCTCACGATGTCAAGATAAACACAAAGGAGGACACCTGAAAACTAATTTAAACTGATCTTCTTGGAGCCTTCCAGGGCTGAAGGATGGATGAGCTCACCCCATGACCATATATGGGCAAAGGAAGCCCAGAGTTCAACTAACGAACAGCGTGCGGAAGACTTTGAACGACCACCGCAGGGGGAAAAGACCCTAACCCTAATTTTATTATGCATGCTAGGACTACGTAAATGAATTCCAGGAACTCATTACAGTAAGACTGCCCTTTTCAGGAAATTTGATGACTCTGTCTGTTTTTCCTGTATATTAGATGGTGTGTTTTGCTAATTCACTGGAGCACTTACAGAGGAGAATCCCCAGTGCTGCCCCAGCCCTGCAGTAAAGAATACCGGCTTAATAACAACTCTGTTGTTATTGGATGTTTATCTCAGAATCCTTACCCAGCTGCACCTAGCCTCCCACCTCTGTGAGGAGGGAAAGCAAGGGGGTTTGGAAGCTCCGATCTTTGTTTCATAAGTACAGATAGGCAATTTTTATCTGAATCCTCAGTAAGTGCTAATATTTCTCTAAATTTTCAGAGTTACAGATTTTTTTTTTTTAAGAAAAAGTACAAATGAATGTATGTGGATCTTTTATAAAACTCTTTTCCTCAAGTTTTCCTGTATGCTGACCAAAATTTTTCAGTGGCAGATGTTTTTTTTGTGAAGTTCTGAAAAACAAAATTACTGTCAAGAAGTTGCTACATGATTAAATGCCAAAGTGAGTTGAGTTGCAAATACTGTCTGGTATCCCAGTGCTCTTGTGTCCTTGCAAAGATGACTCTAACCTTCATTCTACACTTTCATGTGCAAATCCTCAGCCTCCTTCCTCCAGCACAAACTAAGGTGCTTCTGAAAAGTGGGTGGAGTCCTTGACTTTAAATGAGAAAATGATAATAAAGCATACACTTCAGTGGAAATGAAGCTTCTGACCAGTGTTAAACAATGAGAGCTCTGCCTGAATAAATTTGAAAAACCTATTTGTTTCTTGTAAAGTAACTAGTAATAAAATGGGGCGAGAGAAGCCTTAAGCACATTGTATTTTAAATAAGCTTCTGCTCAAGCCAGAGTTAAAGCTGCAGTTATGCATAATGCAGCTTACATTTTATTTCAAGAGTAAAAATTGAATTATCATAATTTCAATTGTAAATGCTCTTTACTTTTGTCAACAGGCCACCGATAAGATCTCTATGTGAGCCTCTTAGTTGACAAAATGGCACAGCATGCAGAAAGATAAAACCTTCTGTGAGAAAATTTGGCGTGATGCTTAATAACTTCAGTCAGATGGGATATTTCAAAAGAAAAGCATGTTTGCAGCAGTAGCATTGAGAAACCCATCGGCAAGTTCCAAGTCCCTCTGTGTGAGCACACTAACAGCCCTTGGCAGCCTCCCGTCTTGCATGCATGACTGTTCCCCTGTACACCCTGGTTTTGGGCTTGGCTTACCTCAGACTAAAGGGTGACCATGCCACCTGAGAGCAGGGCAGCAGCATTCATAGCACAAGGCTGGTGCTGGCACAGATGGTAAGCACAGCCTGTTTTGGCCTTTGCTCTTTGTTTTGAGCATATACAAGAGGTTGACTGAGGCCTTACTTTCCCTCCATTCCCCCTCTCTTCTTCTGAATTAAACAGATTTACTTCAGTTTTTGAGCCTTCTACGGGTGTATCGTTTGAAATGGTGATTCCTAACAACAGCTTGTTGAATTGCAGAACATACTGAGAATATTCATGCTAGTTCTCCTCCTTCAGCCTGCAACAGGTTTGGGATTCTTGGAACACAGCTGTACACTTAGGGTGTGACCACAGTACATATAGGGGAGGCTTGAATATTTTTTTTTTATATATTTGAGGGGGGAGGGCTGACTTCAAAGGTGCTGCAGATGCCAAAGGTGAAGTCTACAGATACCACAGACTGAGTCTTAGTCATCCATTTGTTTTTCTGCATTTTATACTGAGTTACCTTTAGCCATAAAATGAGTCTGGTAAAGTGATTGTGGTTATTGAAACAAGTTATTAAATAGAAAGCAGGGTTATAAACCAGTCATTGAGGCAGACTGGATTTTCCGTCACATTCTTCTCACCTTACTGAGCTCAGTTACCTCATGAGAATAACTGAATGGCAGAGTTTGGCTAAGAACTTTCCTGTCTCTCCTTCACGTGCCACTGAAAAAAAGTTGCAGTGGAGAGCTGCACAGTATACTGAAAGGTAAAAACAACTGAACAGGAAAAAAAAAGTAATATTCAAACTTTTTTTTTTTTGCGAGTTTGATACTTAGATAAGCTAAAGTAAATTTGCTAGTATTCACATATAGCAGCCATAAAAGAAACTAGATGGGAGCCCTAGGGTATGGTTTTGGAAGATGTGTCTAAATGGTTACTTCTTACTGAGACTTACATTCATTTTTTGCTCTAGTAAATGCTGGGAATAATTTTCAGAGAGTGAACTCTTGAGCAATTAAAAAAAATAAAACCAAACCACAACCGACAACAAAATGAAACAAAACCACACACACAAAAAGAAAGGACTGAGTGGAGAGCAAAACAGCCTGTCTAAAGTAAAGATGATAGGCCAGACATTCAGGCACTGCAACACAGAACACTTCTTGAAACACTTCTTGCTCTGGGAGATGCTGGAAAGCTCAGCAGCGTGACATGAAAGACTGATGTCAACCATCCTGTTACTTAAGAGCATGGGGTATTCCCTTGGAAACCCTTAGATAATGGTGATTGGAAGCTGTAATGTGGGGATAAGATTTAAAATCCAGCAGCAAGAAAACAGAGTGACTAGTTCCCTTGATGCCTTCTGAAAAATGAAGTCTTTGTGGTTTTTTTTTTGTGGTGTGTTTGGGATTTTTTTGGTGGTTTTTTTTGTTCGTTTGTTTGTTTGTGTTTTTTTGTTTGTTTTTTTTCCTGTTCTTAAATTTTAAGGTCTTTGAATAAGGCTTGTCTCTGCTTTCTGTAGTGCTGAAAATCTGCTTTGGAAGCTTATTTCTGATTATGTGGTCATATAAAATGACATGGATAGCAGAACTGTCACTGCTGTACATGGAGATTTCTCATGTTCCTTCCATGTGTTTGAGTTCTAGGCAATGAACATAAGAATGATGCTTCCCTTTTTTGTGTTGGCTACAAAATAGAATATCATCATCTCTTTACAGCACTGAAAATTGGCAGTCCTTGATCAGATCCTAGATTTTTAAGACAATTTATGTTAGCAGTAACACTTATGGATTTAAACAACTGAACTTTTTCAGTTTCAAATAAAATAAAAATTGTTCTCTTTGTGTTCAGTGGAGAAAGATCTAAAGAAATGAGGTATGACATAAAGCAGAGAAGCTAAATAAGAAAAATATTTTAAAAGTTCAGAAAGAGAAAACCCAATGAATGCTAAAGCTTCTAATTTTCCTTCTCTTTCTGATGCCTAAAATAGTTAAGGTTCTGCCTGATAACCCTCGAACCCACAAAAAATTTCATGTTTTTTGCATGTTGGTTATGTTAAAATAATAAAAAATTAAATGTAGCTTGAGTTGTCTGACAGTTTTAAAAGCTGTTTGTGCTACCCAACAACTAATATCAGGATGTCATCGGCATCCTGATAGTCATCGGCAGTTGTCATGAGTCGACTCTATAATACATATTTATGACTATTTGCTTTGAGGCTAATAAACTTATCTGATTCAGGAGTCTTCTAATTCTTTACTAACATAGATTATTGTTAGGATTGTCTTCTGTTCCTCTGGCTTTGTACCCTGCTTTTTACATTCTGATGCTGGAGAAGATTATAATTGAAAAAAATGAGAGATAACAAATGAACCAGAACATTTCTTTCAGTCAATATAAGTATTTGTTATGAGCCTCTTTGGGCTGTTAGATCACCCTCATGTTTGTAAGATGATGTGTATAAGCTTTTGTGACCAAAGAGTAAATGTGAATTTCCTAGAAATTGTAAAATGTGTATTTCTCAAACAGTCTCTCTAATTCTGACAGAGTATTTGAAGTGCTGTACTGATTTTGTGCATTGTGTCTCTGGAGCCAAATGTTGCTGTTGTGCAGTGTATTTATAGTGTCAAATCTAACTTCAGCAGCAGTTTGGGGCCAGGGTAAGAGGTACTTTTGTTGTTAGAAAAGAGCTTTTTCAGAAAGACTGAAACAAAGTTCCCAAGGAGATACAAAGCTCTTTTTTTGACTAATCACAAGTGTGCTGTGCTTTAGTTTTCTGGCCCATGATGACGCAGGATTTCTATGTCCTAATGACTTGGTGGCAACTTGATTAATGGAATTTAGCTTAACTATTTTCCTTGCCAGTGAAGCACTTATTGAAGTCACTAATAACCAGATGAGTTGTTTCCTCTTTGTAGGGCTTAATCTTGAATGAGGATTCTTTTGAGATAAATATGATTGAGAGCATTCATTTAGCTGTATAATGGGCACAGTGTAGATCAAAAAGCAGACACATAGATACATGCTAGGAAACTAAATGAAATGCAGTGAAGTTTGCTGGCTGAAAATGCTTGAGATTTCAACTCTCCTTAGTTTTGTAACTGTATTTCTCTGTAATTCTTGGTAGTTATGCAAATTTATTACTGCATCCAAATTCTTTACAGGACAAAGTAAAGATGATGGCTGTCACCTACCAGAGCAGTCACTAATCATAGTAAGCAGTCACAGCTTACTCCAGGGAAAAGATCTGCCAAATATACTTAATAGGATAAAGTTCCAAAAGGAGAAAAATAGCAGATATGAGCATCCTGGGCTTAATTACACATCTCCTGTAGCAGAGCTGTCATAGGTGTAGGGAAGTAGTGTGCTGCAGAGCATGGGTGCCTGGAGGCAATTATAAACTTGAAAATCATAATACCTGCCAGGTGGCAGGGGATAGGCAGCTGAGCAGAGAAAAGGATTTGCTGTAACTTTTAAAAGACAGAGTAGATCTCCCTTACTTGTCCTGTGTATGAGAGGAAGGTGTTTCCTTAGCCTTTGATTCCCGGTTGAGAAGTGCTTTCTATGAGCAGTCAATGGCTTTCAGCAGCACTGCGTGACTTGTGTGCAGGAGTTGCGGAAACTCAATTCTCTGCACTCTTGTCCCTGTTCTCCAGTCTTTGCGGTATGTTCTGCCATTATTGCACTTAACACAGTTTCCTTGAAGCATCTCACTTCAGAAAAACCACAACTACATTTTAGAGGGTTAGTTTCTGAAACTTTGAACTGCTTCTCTTATTCCTTGTTACTATGCAATGATTTGGTATACCTGGCAGCTTCAGTGCTACTGTTGTGCGCTAGATGCGGTCAAAAGGAATAGTATTTATGTTTAAATTACATAACTACAGAGTTGGCTCAGGTGATGATTACACAGTGAAAAGAAAGAATAGTCCGTCTGTGTTACAGCATTTAAACTCTAATCTCATTACAGGTTTTTAGGATTTAATCCCATGGTTTGAAAAGTAATTTAGTTGAAGACAAAGTTGTCTTATTGAATCAGTCATAAAGCTTCTAAAGTAACCCCTCCATCAGATGCTACTTTTCCTTATCCAGTCATAGTAAAAAGTATAGGTCAGTTTGGTTGATGAGGCACTGTGGGCTGTTGATGTGATCAGTATCCATAGCATGAAAAGTTATAAATGTAAATGTTGATGGAATATCCTGGTAGTCCAGGGTCATTGAATGTTGGTGTTGTTTTGTGGGTTTTTTTTTTGCTTTTGTTCATTTGGTGTTGGTTGGTTGGTTTGTTTGTTTTCAAAGTTCACCAAAAAAAACCCCCAAACATCCACTTTTCTGGTGAATTAGAATAGTATACTTGGGTACCTCTTGCCACATTAGGAGATTGACCTCCTGTGGTTTGATAAAACTATTTAGTAAAATGGTTTAGTTTGATCAAACTCTTTAGATAAAACATTTGCTATATTCACGAAAGTAATTTTCTCATGGCTGCTCCATTACAGCATATTAAAGTTGGTATAAAAGCACATTTCTTTATAAATGTTACGGGGATTCTGTCTTCATAGACAAAAAGTTACTTGAAATAATACAAATTACAGACTTCACACTCTTGTTAAATGCGGAAGATCATCTTGCTAATGGTTATGCTACAAATTCAAAATGCATTCCTTTTTATATATCAAATGCCTAGCTAGTATTTAAATACAGAATTAAAAGTTCATGTCTGAATACCTTAGAGCTGAAACTAAATTTTATGGCTGGGATTAGAATTTGCGTTGGATACAGAGAGTTCAATTCTGAGTGGCTTTCAAAACAAACAAAAAAGAAAGCACACAAAAAAAAAAAGGCAAACCAACCAGATTGAAGTAATACTGATAAGGCCACTTAGCTAAGAATATAAGAGCAGCTGTTAAATAATAGAGAGTAAAAAAATATACAGGAAGACTGATTCAATAGGTTGTGCTTCATACTTATCTTTGGAGTGCAGCAAAATTATAAATTATGCAGTATAACTGTAATGGCACTATATCCTTGTTAGGTACTTGGGTCTAATGCCTTTGCTTAGAAGTAAAGTAGGAAGAAACTACAATATGTTATGTGAATGAGATTTTAATCCACAGATACTGAGTTAGTGCTGTATAATTTAAGATGCTCTGTCAATTATTTATGATAAACTCTGAAATTAAAATATGATTTTCATGATCTTCCACTGTTTGGATTACTTGTCTAAAAACTACTAGATTAATCAGCTTTTCACTGGTCAATTTTAGTATCTTGAGAGATAGGTATCCTTTACCAAGTAATGAATATATAATGAATATATAAATAAGCTCCTCTTCTTGCATCAAATTATTTTAAAGATGTGTATTTAATTGTCCCATGTATTACGTGTGGAGTTTGTCTCAGTCTCTTACACAGTGAATTTCTTAATGGCTTCATGCCTGAAATGGATGCCATGGTGGTACTTCCCTGCATACTTCCTTTTGACAGCTAATCTCTTTTAGATATAGTGCAGGTATGTTCTTTGGGTTTTCGTGTTCTGAGTATGTTTGAAATGTTCTGCTTTTAGGGTTGGGTGATTCTAAGAAGTTCAAAGAAATTAAAACACACGACTTATATTCAGGTCCAAAACATTAGAAAATCATGGTTGATTGATAAAGCTGAAAGCCATGTGTTGTCCAAACAAGTTAAAACTAAGAGGGGGATAAAAATCACTATGAAACCACCCAGTCCTTTGCTAATATTTCACATCAGTACAACATTGCGTGTTGCCAAGACTGCATTATCTCATCTGGAATCCTAACAAATTTTGTCCTTGTCTCATACCCCATTTTCTGAGGAAAGCAACAATCTATCTGTGCTTATCTAGTAAACTCTGTCGTTGAATATGTCAGATACTACACAGGTTTGACCACTAAATGTGACTGGTTGTTCCATGTAAAAATACCTTCCCAAGGAAAACTGATACTCTTTAGTCTTGAAGAATGAAATGAAGAAAAAAAATCAAACCAGTGTAGTGTCATGCCTCTAAACTCTAGGAACTCTGCAGGCCCTTTCATGTAATTCATAATTTGCATTGCAATCAATTCTGTAATAGATACCTTACAGGTAATTTGGTCAATCATATTTATGTGACTTTTGTCTTATTCTGACACTTTTTTGGCTTTATTTAAGAGCTTGATTTGTCCTTGCTGAATTTTTGGTCCTTGCAGTACTATGTCGCTTGAGTGATTTGGCTTCTGGCAGAAGTTAGCAATGAGGCTGTGCTGAAACAGCTCTGCGTAGTGTAACACTGGTATTGGGTTCAGATGTTAGTGAGCCTTGGTGTAGGACTGACCTTGCTGGAGCTGTGTATTGACTCTATTGTAAACCTTGACTTGCTGTAGAAGGGAGAGAGGAGCTCTCCCTCCTGGTCTGATCAGATTGACACAATGTATTTTGCAAGGCAGCAGAAAATACCACAATGCTTTTGAACAAGTGAATTTTTAATGTTCCTGCCTGTTGCTGCATGTATTGAGCGAAACCAAGGGTGTATTGATTTGCTGTAACTACCTATTGACCTCTGCGTCCTTTACATCTTTTTATCTTTTTGTTGTTGTTACTTGTTGTGAGTCATGTAAAATATATGTATGGTCTGTGTATAAACAAACAACTTGGTTTGTTTACTCTTAATGTTCTTGCTGCTCTTTACCTTTCCATTTTTCTTCTAGAAAAAACACTTATTTTCTCCTTTCCTTAGTTTGCATTGCAAAGTCAGATTGTGCTTAGTATGGCAGTTTTCTTGCATTTTTTTCACATCACCTCATACAAAGCAAATTCTTTATAGTGTCTTTGCACATACTTAATCTTGATTTTTGGATTAAAGTCTAAAAGACTTTTATCTTTTCTAAAACTGAACTTTAGGGGTGTAAGATCATCTCCAAGTTGACCAGATATTTTTCCTTCCAGAGGCAATGGAGTAATTTTTCTTCTTTTTTTCTTGATGTTACGATCCAATGTCGTCATGTCTACAGAGCTACTGTCTTTACGTGTACAGGCTATATTAAGTATATGTCAACATAGAGCTTATTTCAGTTACCGTATTTTATTTTTCCTCTACAAACGCAGAATTTCTCAAATACAGCAGTGTGCTTTCATGTAAAAGAGCCGCTGAAAACGTTTTTATTCGGTATGATTTTCAAAGCCATTTTACTGGAAACATTGGTCCAACACTGTGTGTATGTATATATTTGTTTACCCTTTCACAGAATTCTTCAAAATGGTACCTACCCACCTGAGAGGTGCATCTAATAGTATTTAAAGATCTAGAATGTATGATTTTTTGATGACAACAGAAAATTGGGAAATGAGTTATCTAACTATGAAGCCTGAGAGTAAACATAAAATTAATGTTGTCTATTTGGATACAATCCTGGAGTTATAAAGCCTTATTTTCATTTTATGTGCACTAGCACCTCTGAAGTGGATTTAAATGCTGTTTTCTTCCTCATTGGCAAGGTTTTTTTTTCCGCAAGAGCAGGAGAAAGAAGCCTTAGTGTTTACGGGAATTGGGATCCAAACTTGGTATCTGTCTTGCAGGAGAAGAGGAGACATTCTGAAATAAAGATTGTAATTAAATCTCATTCAGGATGGTTTTACTTTCTCACTCTGATGTGCTGTTTTCCTTCTGTAAGTGGTTAATATAGAAAAGAACAGTATTTGAATATGATTTTAGGTACTGTTGCATTAATAATTGGTCTTTTTGCTTCCATAAGCAATGGAATAAATTCATTTGTGCTTACCTGTCACTTGTTCAGTAAGGCTGCTCTAGTTCTGCCTTCTTTATTTGGAAATTTTTTTTTCAGTTTATTTTGCAAGCACTTCTGAAGTTTGTGTAATACGCCCACATAAAATGTATGGACACCTGGCAAAGCACGAATAAAATAAGCAAAAATCCTGCTACTCCCAATATTTATTTATTTATTTTTCCCACAGTTTACTCTTAAAATCACAACCAGTACTGGCTGTATTGGTATAGCTCATTGCCTGAGAATAACTTTTAAGGCAGTTTTGTTATTGGTGATTTTATTGGTACTTCAGATGACGGGTGAATTAAAAAGAAAGTAAAAGCAGCATGTGATTCCCAATGTGGTCGTACGAGTAACAGTTATAATGGGTTTTGCAAGCAATGGATTGTTGGTTTGGTTTTAATTATACATTTTCTGATGTGCTGGCAACTATTACTGAAACTCTTTTTGCCAGTTGAGTAACGTATGGTTGAACGGAAGGCATTAATAGTAGCTTAAATAGGCCTTCAGATGCAGGCAGGGTTCCCAGTGGGAATGGTTGGAAATGGAGTGATTTCCTAGCAGCCACCCTTGCTTGGGGTGTCAGGTTTCCCGCGGTCGGGCAAAGGCTCATATGAAAACAATCTGCCTGTGCCGAGCCTGCCCTCACGAGTGGCTGAGGGCCCGTTCGGCTTGGTGGGGCAGCAGTTGCTTTTACAGCTCCAAAACTTCTTCAAGTGACTAAATAGCCACCTTTACTTTCAGGGGGAAGGAAAAGGGACGACTGAGGGTTGGGTTTTTTGTTCCGGGGTTTCGGCAGCCTTCGGGGCGGCGGTGGATTTCCAGCGGGGAGGCCTCCAGGAAGGGGGAGTGTGCTTGGCGGCAGAGCAGCACCAGGGCTGCTGGAAGGGATTACAATAATAAACAAATGACGAGGCTAGATTGCCACACAGCTGTCAGAACAGGCAGGACCAAAGGAGGAGATCCCCAGCGAAGGCTTTGGAGGTTACAGTGGGAATCCTTTGCTGGATATATGGGTGTTTTGCCTAAACAAAGGAAGTGACTTTTTAGATTTCTTTTAATGGGCCATGGCTGTTCTGTGGTTCAGCATCCCCTGGGTGAAGTGAAGTGGGTTGGAGGTGGCTTGATTACTGCCATAGCAACACAAGCCTGCTGGTGGCTGGCTTCGAGGAAGGCAAGGAGAGGAGTGGTGACCTCCTGTCTGGTCATGCTGCTGTGTGTCCTAGGCTGAAGTGTGCCTCATCCCACTTTGACTTCTCAGAGAAGTTGGCTTTTGGTGTTTTCTATAAACAGAAGTTTCTCTGAAGACTTTTTTTTTTTTTTTTAATTTTTTTAAAAATTTTATTTTCCCTTGAATGGAGCAACATGGAAGGACTTGCTCCACCTACCCACCCTTTTCATCCATCATATACCAGCGGAGTATAGCTTCTGTTGCATGGGGTCACTGAGACTAAATATTGAGCTTGAGGCATGCAAGAAGCACTTGGAGCCTGCAGTTCATTGCCAAGGTGAGCTGGAGGCAATTCTGGCCAGGCGTGGAGACAAGGAGATCCCCACAGCACCATGGGGCTGGGTTAAACCTGCAAGGAGCATCACCTGGCGTCAGCGGCTCATGCCCAGGTGCTCAGCCCAGGGAAAGGAGCGGGGACAGGGAGGCTGCGACAATGGTGGTACATGAACTGCCCCTGGGGGAACACAGCCCAGGAGAGGGGCACATGCAGGAGTTTGCGGAGAGTTTTGAGACAGTATAGCTGCAAAAAGAGAGAAATCTTTTGAAGGCTATAGACTTGGCTTGGAGGACATCCCAGGAAAATGTAGGCTTCGGGGGACACTTAATGATGATTGGTCTGAGTTTCAGCTTACGTGAGTTACTGACAAAATTTGAAAAGGTATGATAAGCCCAGATTCTTATGCCTTTGAAAATCGTGCAATAAAAAGAGCAGGTTCATGTTAAATTTAGGGCTTTTTCTATGTTATTGCTAGGTTCCTCGTGTGATCCCTGATTGACTGCCTCTCAAATAGGAAAGTCTAATGCTTCTTCCCACCCACATTTCAGATCCTACAAGATGAGATTTAGAGGATTTGGTTTGATTGTCTTCTCTCTTCTTTTTCAACTCTAGTTGAATGCTGTCTTAGTCAAATCAGAGGATAGCCTTTTGAAGTAAAAATGCTTCCAGTGAGTGTGCCACTTCTCCCATCGTTTCATCTGTTGTTCTTTTATTGAAGCTAGTTACTCTTTCTCTCACCAGGACTTTGGTAACAGTAATGCTGAGAGGCAGGAGTCTTGGCTTTGCAGTGATTGCACTGATTAGTCAGGGATATGAGACTGTTATAAATCAGTTTTCATCTAATTGTCAACACTTCCAATGAAACCTGTATTGTATGTTTGTAACCATCTAGCTTGCCTTTATGTATTGTATTATATTTTCTGTTCTATATAATGTGTCTCTACACAAACTTTCTGTGCCCTGCAAGACCCTGTTTCTGTAAGAAAATATGTTTAGTTGCATAGTTTAATTACACATTAATATAAAAAATTCACAAAGCAGGAGAGTAGATTTATAAAGCCTGATTCTGTGGTTTTCTATCCTCAAACTCTAAACTTCAGTATGTTGGTTGCTTTTTTGGTGTTGGGTGTGTTTTCTTTTGTGGTTTTTTTTTTTTTCCATGAAATTAAGTTTTTGGTTTGTATAATGATTTTGGTTTATTTCAAAATCACAAGAAGACTAGGTCCTCAGAAGACTTGTGAACTGGTTTGGGTCTGTCAGCTTTTTAAACACTTAATTTTAATTTCCTGCAGTAGTAGAAATGGGAGCTAATGAGACAGATACTGTTCAGTATACCACAAGCATGAACTTCCAAAAGTAACTGGTAGTAACAGATGAAAACATTTGTGACATGATTTCTTCACTGTAGAGATCATTTTATCCCCTCTCACTCCCAAACTGTCAGCTCAGCTTCACTCTTTTCTTGTAATTGCTGCTGGTAGCCTGTAAAGAGTAGGACATACGCTGGAGTCTTTGAGATGCTTCATAAAGTGGTTAAGACACGCATTTTGACACTAGTGTTTCTAATGTTTTGAGGGTTTTTTTGTACTGTGCAAGACCTGGCATTTGCAAACTTCGTGCTCTCCCCTGTGATTTTGAATATTCCATGGTCTCATTTTGTCTCAAAGGGGCTGACCATAGAAGTTCTCAAAGAAAGCAAAATGTACAGATCTCACCGCTCTGCCATACTTTTTATCTTGAAGCTTGCTGTGTCAATTTGCTATTTGTAACACAAGGTAGGAGGATGCCGTGGTGCTGGGGGAGAAAGGTAAATTTTAGTTGGTGAACTTTGGCCATAAATTCTAATCTATGCTTATTGAGCAAGTCTTTTTTTGATCAGGTTCCCCTCCTCCCCTGCTTTGTCACTCCCTCATGATTCCCCACACACCCATCCTGTTCATTCTAACTGGGCAGTTTGCTGCCAGGAGAAACAGCATTGTGACAGCGATCCTGGCTTGCAAATTACTTTCAACTTTCTTTCCTTACTATATGTTGTAAGGAGAGAATTACAAGTGCTGTTACTGTGGTCATAATGCAGAATCCAGATGGCATTTGCAGAAGCTTGCAGGGCACTCCCTTCCTATGTAAAAACAGTGTCGCGTTACACTGGAGCAGGCAAGGCCACTTTGGCTTTGTTCTGTCACAATTATGTGGCTGCTGGAAATACTATTAACAGATTTATGATGCCCCTCAGATGTTGAGCCAATGCCATGTGGTGGAGCCACAGAGGTTGTTGAAGGCAGGATGTCATTCTCAGCCTTGCTACGTACATCATCATTCTTGTGATGAAATGAATCCTTACCTGCACTGTATGTCACCTGCTAAGATACTATCCATTAAGTTTAACTGTAAGTCAAGGCAGCTTTTTGGTAACCTGAAGTGTCAGTGGAAGGCTTTTGGTAGTACAAGCATTTGAAAATTAGATGTGAAAAATATCCCAAAGCAGATTCCATCTCCCCACCCTCCCAAGTGTTTTTTCTTCCTGAAGTATCTGAGAGCTTTAGTAGTAATTAAATTTCTGTCATATCTAAAGCCAATTGCTTTTGTGAATTGCTTCGATCTTATAGTATAGTGACAGTGGCTGTAGAGATACCCAGCATGGACTGTGTATGACATTTTAGAGAGATTTAATGTCTGTCTTTATGCAGACTTCTGCCACTGGTGGATTTATGATAATGGTGATTCTGCCCAAGGGTTTTGCATGTATACTGCTCTTCGGAATATGAATTCATTATAAACTGATTGCTTAACAGCAGCTGCCATTGCAGACCTCTGAAACAGCAGATGGGATAAGCCTTTGTAAAGTTATGACTGTCCTCTGACACCAGAGAGACTCCCTGGATAAGATGAGCACCTGGATTCTTCAGAGACTTTTTTTTAAACCATCTTTTTTCAACAGCATCACTCTATCTCTGCTACCCACAGCATTTGTAAGGAAGAGAGCAATAAAAAGCCCCATTTCCTCTTCACAATGGCCACTTTCATACGCCTGTCCTAATTCTTACTCTTTCCTTAAGAGTCGTCAAAAAATAAAAAGCTCTGAGTGATGTGGAGGCTAAAGGGAACATCTGACACAGCAGTGTTCCCAGAGGCAGTTGGCAGCAGCAGGTAAAATGTATCTGGTTCAATATAGACTAAACAATTTGCTATTTAAGAAAAAAAAAATCTATTCCCTTGCTACCTGCTGTAAGACCTCAAAGAAAGATGTTCTGGCTGTTGTCTGTGGCATACAGAGTCATGTCCTTTGGTTGGCACTGACATTTTTGTTCCAGCTGTTCCAGCTGGAAGAGTTTTCTGCAGGTATTTTGGTAAGCAGGTATCATCTTTTGTCCTTGACCTCTAAAAGAAGCAAGTGCAGCATTTCTGTAACTGTGTCTTTGCTGACTTGAACGTTGTCAGTGAAGGCGATGGCCAGTCTTTTTTGTGGGTCTTACTATTCACTGTACCTGAACCAAGTCTGCTGTCTTATTCCAGTCACAGGCATGATATGTATTGGGTGGAAGAAGTGCAGAACTGTCCTGGCAAAATAGCCTAGGTGTAACATTTACCGGGGAAAATTCAGTTTTTCAAGTTATTTTTCATTCAAGCGGAGTCAATCTCAACCCTTAACTCCTCCTAAGTCACGTGAGTCAACTCCCACAACAGTTTGTCTGTTCTGTGGCTTGTATCTGGTTATTAAAATTACATAGCAGTCTGTGTGCAAACATAACACTACCAGTCTTGCAGCACAGCATCAGCAAGGGACCTGTACATCCACTTCTTGCAGGCCACATGTGGTTTCTGCGCCATAACTTGCCATCAATGCTCTGTGGTCAGATGTTTATAAAAAGACAGTGAAATTCTATTTCCTAATAAACATAAAAGTAGTTAAAGTAGGGATGTCATACAGAGTTTCGCTGTATACAATGGGTTAAAAACATTGGAGTGAAACATTGGTAAGTCCTTTTGAATGCAACTATTTTAAACCCCCCTGTGAAGTTATAATTTGGTATAGAATGCTATTGACCTTTTTCACAAGAGACTAAGTTGAGTTTTGTGTCATATAATTCAGAGTAAAAACTTGATTAAGGGATCTTGATGATAGTATCTGTAATGTTATAGGAATATCTGTTTATTTACCTTACAGAATACATTGACTTTCCTAACTTAGGACTTTGTATCATAAAGGTCAAGTACTCTTGAATTCTTAATGGTGAGGATGGAATGGGATAGAGTACCATCCTTTGTATTATAAAATGCATTGTTTCTTCTGCTTTAATTTTGCCGTGGAAATGTGGTGCTTTCTTCCACTAATCATGTTTTTACCTTCAACAGAAGAGTTTAGGCCCTCTGAAGAGGAAAACATTTTGCCTCTGCTGATCGCAGTGTACCAATAAAGATGGTATAAAAAAATAAAATGTGAAAAAACATGAGTGGACGTGATTATGCTAATAGCTTAGGAAGCTGCAGACTAAATTAGAGGCGTGACAGACTCATAATTCAAAAAAGGGGCAGTAGAATTCCCATCATATGAATACTGTTGTTTGGGGGTTTTTTTGGTCTTTTTAAAGGATTTTATTTTCTTTTCTTTTTCTTTATAAAGGATTAACAGTTTTGAAAGGACAATTATGTAAACTGTTGTAACTGTTTAAAATATTCTTCTTGTCTGTAAGGAGGAAAAAAAAAAGTTTGCTTCTGTTGAAATCTTTGTCATATATTTTCTTTTACCCTGGACAAGTCACTTTAATCTGTCCTTGGGCTGTTTCATTAGCAACTCCTACTGGAGTCAGCTACATCTTTGGGTCCTTTTCAGAATTGCTATCTATAGCATTATTCAGTGTTGCATACCATATTTTTACATTCTTTAGAGGCATATGTACTTCATTTGTCATCATATCATAATTTAGTATTTTATTTGATTGAAATTGAAGGAGGTTTATTATTATGGAGGCAAGCTTTTAATTTAGATCCAACCATAAAAATGAAGGCTCAAATCCTGCAGGTAAATCATACACCATGAGAAGAGTGAAGAGGGAGAGAGAGAAGCAAAGAGATCTAAGGTTAAGAATGGCGATAAGGGAATTTTGAAATCACCAGACCAAAGTGGAAAAGACAGACAGCAGTTTGATCTTAATTCTTAAAAGGAACTTTACTAAAGTGTCAGTCTGCTAATAACCTGGCTAGGGTGAAGTAGATATATAAATGTCAACCTAGTTATTTCTTTTCCTTTCTATCTTTCAAAACTTTGAAGCTTGTGTCTCGATTTATATATGGGATGAATTCTTTCCTCAGAGAGCTTTTTTTTTAATTTAGAACCTTAATCCTGCAAGCACTTGGGCATGTAAACAGATCTATTGACCTCGAACCAATAAATTACCAATCCAATTTAACAGCTATGTGCACATAAAGATTTGTAAAATTAGCAAAATGTGGTATCTCTGTGGTAATACCTCCAAAAATAAAATTAATATACCTGTATAACTACAGTTTAAGAACTATTACTCTTTTTTTTAGCAGGAAGTCCTTCTCTGTTTGCAGTGTGTTTCTTCAGGTTTCTTGGGTCTTTCTGTCATCTTTCTCTCTCTCTGTGCCCGTCGTCTTTCTCTGTGTGTGTGTCCTTTTCTTTTTTTCCCCTTTGCTTTGTTTTGCATTATGCCAAGAGAGCAATCTGGCACAGATCCCCTTTGCATTGGGCTAAGGATGATGGTGTTTCACTGTTGTGTCGCCCTCTTTGAGGTGAAAGCAACAGACTATTTCCCTCTCTTCCTCCAGTGTGCTGCCTCTGTGATGCTGGATATGAGAGCTTCCATGTGATAATATGGAATTCTTTTTAATTCCTTTTAAAGTACTGAAAAATTGAAATTGCATTAACTCTAATAAGAGTTAATCCTAGTTAGGTCCTGAGCAGCAATAATCAATTTTTTTTTTCATAAGGGACAATGGAGAAGAATAGGGAGAATTAGTGACCAAGAAAAGGCAGGAGAAAGAGGAATAATAGATCAGGATGAACATGAAATGGGATGTGTACAGAACAGAGAGAGTTCTTGTTCCCACTTTAATATAAGAATTTCTAAGGGAGGGGAAACCATAAGATTTGCAAGATTATGACAACACAGTGAGTAAAGAAAAAAAGTAAAAGAAGTAAAAAAAAGTAAAAGAAAACATAAACTACCAGTTACATCCATCTTAGGACAAGATGGGAGCCTGTCATCCTTTTAGCCTTCCAACAGAGGATAATACCGGAATAAAAATCTTCCAAGATCTTCTTTTATATCATTACTGGGGGATAACTAACCTAATGTGTTTATTGCCATTAGCCATCTTTCACATCCCACCTTCCTGCTGCACTTTCTTCCATATACAGGACATGTTGTTTGGAATTCTCCTTTCTTTTTATTCTCCCCCTGGAAAATGGAAATCAGAAAAGAGAAGATAATCAGCAAAGCTAATGCTTTGAACTGAGCTGTTACAACATGGGTATCACAGTTGGGACTCAAGAATGTGAACAGCAGATTTACTGTGCCTTAATCAATGTAACATGATGACCAGCAAATGCAAGAATCAAACCCATTTTGAATGAAACCTTTTTAAGCATGTGTGCTTAAGTGTCTTCTCAAATATAATCAAAGCTAGAATGTTTTATAAAGGTTCTCAATAGCTTTAGAATGAATATTGTGATCGTAGAATGGAAGATGAGAAATCAATTTATTTTCAGTGAAGTTTTCTTTTGTAACTTTAAAGAGGCATAAAAATGGATTTGACATGACCAGAATTCTGTAGCACAGAGTAGTGTGCAATTGAAACTGTAACTGCTGTATGTGGTTTTATCTCCTGCTGTGTGTACTTGAGCTGGTTTTCACTGGGTCTGCTTGCGTGTTTGAGGCATAAGGACAGGAACTGCAAACGTTTTCAGATAAGCATCTGATTTATTCAACTGATGACTATGCCATCCTATTTGGGTTTGTTGATCATCAGACACTTCCATTTCAGTTTTTCATTTTAAATGCTATTGCTTATATCTATTTTTGGAATGGTGATTTTTATCAGGATGGTTTAAAGGTAGCATAAGTGTCTTTTTATCTGTTTTAAAGTAGTAAAACTTAGGGCAAAGAATAGGTAGCTGTCCAAAGTAAGACAGTAGCTCAGCTGGAGACCCAGTTTCACTGATGCCTCCCTCCCCCTCTCACATGCTCCTCCCTACTTTTCCCTCTCTGTCTCTCTTTCCCTCACTTCTCCAGATGTTTTCTTCCTTTTTTCTTTTTGCTTTCTTCCCTAACTGAAGAAAGCTTTCATGCTGTCACAAATTCATAGCTACTTTTCCAGTTTCCATCTATGAACTGTAGATGTGCAAGCAGCCATTCTAAAATGCAGGACTACATCTTGAGTATGGGGAGGTACTGGAGCCCATTCCTTTCCTGCTCCTGGGAACAGCTGTAGATTAGTGAGAAGTTGTCTGGAAGAATAAAATCCTTTAAGGGATTTTAGTTATTGAATTCCTTCTTTTGCAAAAGAAGCTTGTTTACATCTGCATCAAGTTCCTGTCACAGTCTTCACTGATTAATCCTTTTGAAACTGCCAGTACACCTCCTGGCTTTCCACACATTTACGTTACTCTATTGGAGTATACATAGATGTATGGATGCTAGAAAACATTGATGGTGATGTAGGAAGTTTTGTTTGCTCTTGTAATTTGGTTTAAAAATAATACTGTGCTCAGCTAGATGAAGTCAACATCTGTAATGTGTTTCTTGAGACATGTTAGAGAATGCAGTGTTTGATTTCTAAGCAGAGAAATGAGTAAACTGAAGTCACAAGCACTTCTTTTCAGTGTTTACTTTGAAATTCAGATTATAATACACCCTGCTGGTTTATGTCTTCCTCTCCATATATTACAGGCCATAGTGTACAGTATTTTAATTGTAAAAATGAGCTTGTGGTAGCTGTAGTCATTGTGCTGCAGTTTAAAGACATAGGTTTTGGTCAAAACCATTCATTGCATTCAGGTGCTACATAGAGCTTGTATTTCACTGGGATATGTAAGGTTTCCGTAATGTTTTATTAAAGAGGAAAGAACATAACTAAGTCTGAATGTGTGTAATTTCTGAACAGGAAACAATTTCTAGTGCATTTGCAAATGCTGCACTGTGTGAAATGCGTGGGAGAACCACAGGCAGATACTTCAGTGCTACAAAACATGCAGAGAACTTACTGTTTACAGTTCTAAGTCCTTTTTTACAATCAAGGATGACTTCAAACTCCTTTTCTCACACTTACAAAAGCTAGACCTTTTATAACAATGCTAGTAGGGTTTTAGGTTTTCCCCTCTGCATCTCTTTTCAGAGTCACCACAGAAAGTCAAACTATGAGCTCTGTCCTAGTGCTTAGGACTACTTATGAGAATAAGCTCTCCTTTATTTAGAGAACTAAGATGTTTGGACTTTCCTTGCTGATATTTCAGGACATCCAAGCTGAGATTGATGCCCACAATGACATCTTTAAAAGCATTGATGGAAACAGGCAGAAGATGGTGAAATCCTTGGGAAACTCTGAGGAAGCTGCTCTGCTCCAGCACCGGCTTGATGACATGAACCAGCGCTGGAATGACCTGAGGGCAAAGTCAGCCAACATCAGGTAAGTAAGGAAAACATCAAGACATGAAGGAGGCACAGTTGATGACTTCTAAAAGGCTTGAGAAATATGACCACAGCACTGAAGTGAAATCTCCCTTTTCTTCTGTAAAGGAAGCTCATGATCCCCTGAGCACAAAAATAAAAACTTGCTTCACTCACTCACTCACTCACTCACTCACCAGGCAGGCTTAACTATTTGTTCTTCTCTTTCCAGAGCTGTGCAGTTTTAACTTGCCAATCTGTATTAAATTTTCCAGAAAGTACATTAACTCTTCCCTTATTGTAAATAGATAAGCAATGTCAATGGCATAATTCTGTGAATCTACAGTTACTGTTGAGGATAAATCAGAGGTTTGTTGTTGGTTTTGCTTTTACCACTGAAAGCAATACTTTGATATTACTTGCATCGTAAGTGTCTTGATTCGTATTGGTAGTTACATTTTTGTTATTGCTGCTATTCAATTAAGAAATATTTTAACATGCATATCAGTCGAGGAATACTTTATACAATTTTGTGATCCTACGAGTGCCAAACTCACTGACTGTCCAAGCGTAGTCATTGTTAAAACCTTTGCAATGTCATTTTTGGATGTAGGTAGTAGGATATTCTTTAATATGAATAAAATATCACATAAAAATTAATTACATAGAAAAGAATTTCTAGAGATTTTCATTGAAACTGCTTCCTTGTTTATTAAGGGGAACTGTTCTTTTAATAGAACAGAAATATGTTAAGCATTCATATGAATTTTCCAAAGGCCAGAAAAATTAGTTGATCTTGGAATTCAGGCACAAGAGTTTGAAAAAGTGAGATAGATGGGAAAAATGTGACATTTACTTTCAATCTCCACTTATCCCATAATCAACCTGCTAAACA
>JAAGNO010012735.1:183811-228739 GCA_033439905.1 Ceryle rudis | reverse complement strand
GTGGGAGAAATTAATGTCCAGAAAAAAGGGCCTGCAAGCCACTGACCCTGGCCAGTTTTGAGTTCCAAGGCAGTAATAAAGAGACAGAGATTGTGCAGTGAATGCTCAGAAAAGTGGGAATAATTGCTCTTTTGAATCCAGACTCATCTTTTCACTTGTATGCACATACAGTATGTGCATCCCACTGGGCAGCATTTGTGTTTGCAAAGTTTGTGTTACTCTGTGCGTGTATGCAGTGCTGCAGAGCCACATAACCCTGAGCTACAAGTAGAAGATAAGCAAGGAAGAGAATCCCGGAGCAAATATAAGACAAGTAAATTAACCTTTCAAACCCGTGTCACCACTGAAAAGAGCATAGTGTTTCTGAGTTCATATATTTTGCCCTGTTCTTCGATTGCAGTCCAGTTTTCTAACTCATGCAAGAGTGTTGAAAGCTTTCTGGGGAAAATAACAAGGTATAGAACTGCTATGAAGTCAGTGTGTTTATCTAGCTGTTTACCTTCAATTTTTGCTTTCTTGGTGTACCTTTTATCAAGGATGAATTGGAAAGCAAAACTGTATGGATGAGTCTTGTGAGAACAGCATATAACCATGTTAGATGCTAGGACTGATGATTGAAAAACCTGATTGTTTTGTTATGGGTTTTATCTTGGGGTAGTACTTCTGAATTAAGGTTTCTCTAAGCTATTTAGAATGTTGACAGATATATACATTCTGATTATCTTGATCTTTAATTGCTGGAAGTATTGCTCTTCCATAGGGATGAGTTTTCCTTCATCACTTCAGTCCTCAGCTGATGGTGCTAGTCACTGTGGTGACTGTACTTCCTTGTTACTGTAACTAGAAGGAGTTCCAAACTGGAAAAGCAGCACTCTTGTGATGTATTTTTAAATGCATGGACACTACTTAAACCTGTACTTGTAGTGACTGTGACACCACCTGAGAGGACTATAACTCTTCTTGAAATTACCTGTAAACTTACTCATGTTTCTTTGTTTTCTCTATCGTCTTATTCCCAGGAAGAAAACAAAGCCATAGATTCGTGCAGACCTACTTTTTAAAGCCAAATGTTTAGGAGACATTCTTTTCTCCTGTGACAGGAGATATAAGGGTGTTAATGTTTGGGGGAGGGTAGAGGTGAAAGTATGAGAGAAACAGAGAAGGATTCTCTATATTCAGACCACCTACCAATCTTTTTATTTCAGATGTTCCCCTGTCGCTCAGCAGGGAAAGTGTTACCTCTATAGCTGAAGCAAAAGCTGAGTAAGTCTCCAGCTGTGATGAGAGCTTCTCAGGGTCAACAGGGGGGAGTTATGTCAGAGTTGCTGCTCTTGTGGATGATTTTACTCAGACTGGCTAGAGGAGGGGTGCTGTCAGTCTGGTCAGCTGGTGGGAGCATCTGTGTTTTTCAGGCTCATCCAGGATTCCCTTAGGAGTGCTTCTGAATACCAGGTGGTTGATGCTGGGGAATGTTCCTCCAACCAGTGCTCAAACCTGAACAATCATTTGTAACTGACCTGTATTTTTATCAGAGCAGATTCTTAGCCACCACTCGACCTGGCAAGCCCCTGGAGATTGCCAGTTCATTTGTCATATGAGCACAAACACCTGAAGATTTGCTTGCGGGTTGTGTATCAGTAGTGCCAATTCCAAAACAAACTCCAGAAATCCTGTCTTTGAAAGCAAAGAAGCCCGAGAAACATTTCCAGAACTTCAGCATAGTTTATCAGCTCTTTTCAGTAATGTCTATATGACAAATGTAAATGTGATACTAACACTTTACACTGAAATGGAAATTGGAGCATATCTTGGTTCCCTTGCTCCCGTGCGGTATTTGTTTTCACTGGGGCTTACTGAATGCATGTCTCTGCTCCCCAGGAGAATTGAATGCTTGTGTCTACTCTTCAGCTGCTGCTGCATCTCATTTTTATTTCCAGTACTGCTTCTGATAAGATTAGAAAAGTAACATTCAGGAAAAAAATCCAGGCTTATATGTGTTTTCCCCTTGTGTATTTTTTTTTTCCTCTTAACATGTTTCTGATGTTTGAAGAGAGAAGTTGGCTCACTTTGTGTTCAGAGAAAAATTTTAAAGTCCTCCCCACCCCTTACTGCTTTAAGCCCACAAATTTAGCTTGCACTCAACTTTGTGTGCTAGCGATATTTTGCTAGTCACTAATCTGACATGCATGTGGGTACTCATTAGTGATAAATTACCATGCATTTAATCTAGTATCATGACACATCACTGACATTAATACCAAATTAGGTTTTTTCACTATTAATGTTATTATGTTAATTTAACAATGAGTTGCCCTTGAATTGCCCTTTAACTAGTTGCAGGGGGTTCCCCCCCAAAAAAAACCCTCCAATTCACTTTATTTAGTGGAATTGTTGTATAGAATTAGAGCAGAAGCTTGAAGCCTCACAGTGCCAGTTTTTAGAAGTGAGAGCTGTTTAAATGTACTAGATATAGTAATAAATAACAATTAATAGGGATGTCATTATCATATGTATACAAAGCTAGAGATCTGAACATTTTCATTATGGTTGCTTCCTGAAATTCATAAAGATGCTTTATTTCTGTAACAATCTGAGAGTCTAATGGCAGAACTGTAAATTCAAATGTGGGCTGCTTTGGCTCGGATGAGATGACAGTGTCTCTCCTCTGCTTGATTGATAGGGACTATAATTGATTGAGAGTTTTCACCTCCAGAAGGGAGGACTGGTTCTGAGTACCTAGAACCTGAGGGGTAACATATATGCAATGCCTTGCAGCTTGGTATTTCTGAGGGCAGTTCTGGTGGGATGTCAATCTAGTTGTTGAAAAGCAGAAGGTAAAGATTGTATGCGGCCCACCTTGTCCTGTTGGGAGCATGCCCCTGTGTGTGGCTGAGGGTTTTAGGGGCCAGCTGTGGTGAATGCTCCAGCTGTGAAGCAGGTATCTTGTGCACTAACTTGCTGTGGACTTAATACCAGCCATATGGGAAGAACCAGTTGGTTGCCTTGAAAGTAGTTCTGGTTAGTGAATATCAAAGGAAAATAGGCTAGGAGAGCTGAGATGGTACGTTTAGCTCAGGAGCTGCTGGTCTGCAAGCCAAGGCCTGCAGGACGCTCTTCTTTTGTACATGCATAACTGCAAATACAATAGCTTGCTTGTAATTCACTGTGGGGCAGGGTGCTGGCTCACCTGTTGGCTGAGCTCAAGCAACTGCCTTGAATTCAGTGTCGAGAGAAAGGTATCAGTGACAGCAATAAGAAATGATAGAAACTGTGACGCACAAAACCATAGGCAGTTACGACACTTCTAGCAAGTACTTTATATCACACACACCCCAAGCGCTTTCCTGAGTGGAAAAATAGTTTATAATTTTCAGAAATGTGATTTAGTTTGGTTCTGTGATTCCAACCCCCTCCCCACCTTTGTACCTCTTTCCCTCCCATACACACTTAGTGACTGCTTTTTGATTCATCTATTCTAGTATCCCTAGGAGATCCCAGCATGCCCAAACATAAGCTTCCCTTGAAATTAACCTTGCAGTACATCACCCCTTCAATCCAACCATTGTCATATCAGTCCCAAACATTCATCTGACTTTTCTTGTATTATCTCAAATGGCATTTGAGTGTAAGTTTCAAGATGAGAGTTAGAGTGAATTGGGGGGGGGGAGGGGGAAGAAAAAACTGTGCAAATTAGGAAAGGGAAAAGGTAGGAAACAATAGTAAAGTTCAGTTCACTCATCTGTCAGAAGCGGGGCAGGAAGGTGCAGATCTGGTGTTGGAACACTGAAAAGGACATAGTTCTACTTCTTCACCTGTGTGAAGGAAGAAATTATTGTTATGCTGGTATAAACTAAGTCATGCTAGTCTCGAATGAATCCATAACATAAAATGACTGCAGTAAAAGAGGAGTATGTGGTAGACGGTGAAGATTTCCCTGCAGATGTGTAAGCACTGCAGGGAGAAGCCATTAAGTCAAGGTATTTTTTAAAAAATGTTAGAAAAGGGTATTGTGGAATCTGATGTTTTTGTTACTTAAACTGAGACAGATTCATTATGTTAATTCCCTAGTAACTCACCATTCACTAAAAATGATGCATTAAATAATCTATGTCACTGATAGGTTCAGCAACACAGTCAACTTACTGTTGATCCCTGCTGGGAGAGCTTGTGTGTGCTGATGGAGAGTTGAGGTTTTCGCATGAGTGTGTTCAGTTTTGCAGTGCTTTAGCTCACAAAATGATGCTTCTGCTTTGTGTACTGCAGTGGTGGAGTCACAACAAAACACAGCATTTCTTTTATGTTGCTTAGATGTGTAGTGTTCAAGTTTTTGGATAACTTAAGACACCAGGTACATATTTGTCTGTGTTTTCCCTCATTTCTTTTCTGTTTATTTTGATTTGCTGTGCAAAATGTTTTGAAGTAGAGGGTTTTTTTTAAACACAAAGTTGCTTTGCAGTTAAACACTCGAAACATTTGGATTTTAACGATGAAACAATTTTATTTATTTATTGCATTCCTGTGCTAGTTTTGCTATTCATGGCTTTAAAGTTGCTTTAACGTTGTTTCACAGGGCTCACTTGGAGGCCAGTGCAGAGAAATGGAACAGATTACTGACAGCCCTGGAAGAGTTAATTAAATGGTTGAATGTGAAAGATGAAGAACTAAAAAAGCAGATGCCCATTGGAGGAGATGTTCCAACCTTACAGCAACAGTATGACCACTGCAAAGTAAGATGCTTAAATTTTATAGATAAATATGCTACTGTGAATAATAGAATGAAGCAAATTTGAGTACAGGAGAAATAGTGAAGACTTTGTAGTGACTAATTTATAGAAAAAAACCTCTAGGTCTCCACCCCTTTTCCTTCTCCACCTTGCCCAGTAAAGCACAACTGAAATACTCTAAAATTTCATCTAAAAGATTTCTGACGCATATGTTCAATTCATACACTGTTTTTTTTATGTTTCCTGATGTTTTTGGATTCCTAACAGGTCTAGAATTAGTATTTTACTCTGTCTAAAGTTAAGGAATGTAAATTCAGGAGAATTATGTAAAGTGACTTTATACGTATTATTAAATTGATTAGTAATAGCAGCCCCCCATTCCATGCAGATTTATATTGCAGAGATGGCTCAGAAAATTTTTTGAGAACTAAAACTTACCTATGCCTCATACTGTTGTAACTTTAGCATGCTATTCCAGCTCTCTGGTTTTACTGCTTGTAAACAGGGTAATAATTCCCAAGTATATTTTGACAGTAAAAAACCTGTTGCATACACAACATATCTTTTTTAATGTAGTATGTAGAGTCTCACCAACTGACCAGTATTCAAGACATATTTGCCATTAGACATTGGAACAGGCTGCCCAGGGAGGTGGTCGAGTCACCTTCCCTGGATATGTTTGAAAGCTGTATAGATGTGGTGCTTGGGGGTGTGGCTGGACTTGGTAGAGTAGAGTTAGTGCTTGGACTTGATGATCTTAAAGGTCTTTTCCAACCTAGATGATTCTATGATTCTAGTAAAGCTGTTTGCATCTTACCATCATACTTGTTTTTCTGTATGGTGTAAACAAGGAAAGAGAATACATGCAGCTTTATATAGCTAACTGCATTACAGCTGTGTTCCCCTCCACTGGCACAACACTGATGTCTCTCCTGTTGTGTTGTTTAGTGAGGGCAAAAACTGAACTTGGGGAAAAACACTTCGTAATGCAGAACTACTCAGAACACTGTGTCAGAACTACAGAAAAAGTAGCCTGACATGAACAGCACTTTTGAGGCTTAACTCCAAAATAGAAGAGCTTAAGGAAATCTGCATGTTTCTCCTTAATTTATTCTTTTGAAGTAAAATTATTAGCATTAATTCAGGATCTTTGTTCTTTGAGAGTTCATCTCTTCCTGTTCTTATCCACTTAAGTCATCATGCTCTGTTTAGAGGCACATCTGCTGTCAATGTTTATAATGATCAAATGGTGATTACTAGTGCCAAAGAGCAATACAAGGCTGCAACAGATCCAGATATATTTTGGAGGTCAGTGAGAGGTGATAGATCTCTAAGGACTTGTTTGCATCTCATGCTAGATTATAGCATATGCATGAGAATAACAAATAATAATGCTAGTGCCTCTCATTTGAAGATCTCAAATTGATTTTAAAATGTTAGTTTTTATATGTCATTCCGAAATAGAAAAATTAATAACAGTGAAGCTGGCTGGGTCATTTGGGTCACTAGTGAACTACAGCAATGTGCAGAAGAGAGGAACTTCTGGAGTGTTTAATCTTTGCCCTTATATTTAAAGAATAATGGATATTTTGGTTTAAGTTGAGATTAAGACACTAATGTGTGTTCAAGAGATTTTAGAGATTACTCTTTCATTTTTCACAAAGGAAATATTCTTGCAGTGTCACTGTGAGTATTGAATATAGATGTCCCAGTCCAGTATTTAATATGAGCTGTATTAGTGGTCTGCAACAGCACAAAGTTAAAGCGACCCTTTGCATCATACTGGGTGTTTGTACACCTATGGAAGAATAAGCGGAGTATTCACTTGCAGATGTTTCTTATATGATGACCGGACAATTATTTTCTAACATTTATTTTGGTAGGGACCAAGAGATTCCCATGTATCATGTAATGGTCCTGTGCTATACCAGCTATGAGTTACTAGCATGTGATACTTTGCTTTCTGTTGAAGTGTTGCTTATTAATCATTGCCAGAGGAGGGAAGCTGGTTTGATTCTCCACTTCTGTTTCTTAGCAGGAACTGTTCATTCCTTGCTGAAGCTGCAGTTTACTAATAAACTACATCAGACTGAAAAGCTGTGCTTTTTCAGATAGAAAGTGAAAACTGGAGAAAAAAACAAAACTGAAAACAAAGCCTAAACCTCTTCTTCCACTTCCTTGGCATACTTAAGTGGTTGGTCAGTGTGGCTAGAATGTTGAATAAAAATGCCCTTGGTTGAGGAACACAGAAGTTTTATGCTTGTGATTTTTTTTTTTAATTATTTATTTATTTTTATTTTCAAAACCTTATACTTAATGTGCCCTTTCAGCACATTCTTACTACTTCCACACTGTCAGCCACTCTGTGCCTTGTTGGGATATCACTGGCTGGTGACGCTTGCTTTGCATTTGAGGTGCGCTTTATACAATATGTATCCTGTGTCAGGCTGAAAGGTTTTTAGTGGAGATTTGAGGTGCAACTGTATTAGATAAATATTGCAGAGATATGACTTGATTTCTGTCGCTCTCAAGGATACTCCTTTTATTCCATCTCTCACTGGCTGTTCTGGTGGTACTTTAAATGTTTCTTTGCCCATGGTTCTTCTAATGTTGCACCTTCTAAGCATTTCATGTTATTTATGAGATATACTTCTAATCAACTGGTTTTTTTTATAATCCCATGTTGAGTTTCAGCAGCACCACCACATCACCTAGCCTTGAAAACGTTCTCCCCAGGCCTCCTTGAGCAAAGGTTGGGTGCCTCTGCTCTCCTCTTTGCTTTAATTTCACATCACATCTGAGTGGTGTTTTGAAGTTGTCCTCATGCAAACTGAGCAGTTCAATACCTCGCTTTATCTCCACTTCTCTGCAAACCCTTTCCTCTTATTTCCAGCTTGCTTACCTGATCTTGTCCTTGCTGGAATTTCAGAATGTAAGCGGTGAAATAATGGCTCAGCTCTGTAAGATGTGCACCCATCATAGTATCATCTCCTGTTCTCTATTTTTCTGGGTCTTCAATCATTCTTGTATAACATTGCTTATTGCCTCTAGTTATTCAAAAATCATTCTTCTTCACCTACTTTTTCTCCCCTCAGATGCATGAAATGACTTGTTTGCTTCAGCTTAGTGGCACTAATTTTACTGGTCTTCCCCTCTGTTAGTATCTCCCCCAGTCAGTGGTTGGCTTCAGCAATGCTAGATAAATAAGTGCAGTTTGGCTTAGCTCAGATTGTTTGTGCTACTGAGATCTGTTTGGACAGAAGGAAATAAGTGGTTTGCAGTTTGATTTTTAAACATGTTTTTGTTTTAAATATCCATCATTCTCCAATGCTTTAAAAGCAAAAATTTGCCACAGCAATGTTAGTCACCTAAATCAAGGCTACAGATTTGGCCTATATCTCCCAGATTAACAAATTTTTCAAGATAAAGCACATATTTATAAATTTTGGACTGATTTTTGTGTTGTTCAGCCAAACTTCCATCATCTGTAGTAGTTCATAGTCTTACCACATACTAAATGCTCAGTGCAGTAAAGCAGTGAGCACATCCTCTCTGGGTGTTGCGTTGTGCTCTGTGTCTTGCAGGGGGCAGGGCAAAAGGAAGTTTGAATAAGGAAGCGTGAATTTCTATTTTAATTCTTAAAATTTCTTTGTCTTTGAGTGTGGGCTGTGGTGGCAGTCTCAAGATTACTGGAAAAATCTAAATGCTTCAGGACGCTGAGAGGAAGTTTTAAAGTAACTGAACTAAGAAGTCATCTTTATGAAATGTGCCTATAGCTGATGCTGCATTCACACGCCTGAAGCATAGAAAACTCATCTGCGAACGTACTGACGCAGGGAATGGCTTATAGGGAAAAGAAAGTGAAGGCAGCTGCCTTTGCAGAATTTATTGTCAGTGTTTTTTCCAGTTTCTCACTTTCACTTGTCATTACCAGCTCAGGTTTTCCCTTTTATTCTGTTCTTTCCCAGCCTTCCTCATGAATATTCTTTTAGGATTTTAAAGTACACGATGCAAATTTTGATCAGCTTCACCCCCACAACTGCCAGAAGGCCACCCTTATGTGGCTCTTTTATTCTGCCAAAAAAAGAAAAGCTACAGAAGAACCATGAAAAATCAGTGTGCTGATTTGGTGTGTATGGTAATACCTAGAGTCATGCCTGTGTACAAGAGGAGGCGATGCAGATGCTGACACCTTTTTCTCTGGAGATATGCTCAGAGCTGTATCTTGCTTTTCCACTGGAAGAGTTCCTAACTCCACTTTTTGAAAGTGTGCAATTTCTAAAATACAAAGACTGTCTAAATTATATAAATCGCTGTGGTTTAGCTTTCAGAGAGAGAACAGGACATTTCAAATTAAGCAGAAATGGGTACCCTCTCGCATAAATCCCATTGGCATCTGTCTGCATAAATGAACAAATGTCTAGCTAATGCTAAATAATGCATGCGCCTTGGATCACAGAGATGCTTAACTTAGCTTCATTTGAGCTCAGAATGAATTGGCCAAAGACCTGTGAATGTTTGATTGGTAATTTTATGTCTATGCATGGGTCATTAATATTTCAGATACTCTTTAAACTTTGTAGGGTTGCTGTCTATGTATTTCATGTTTCAGAGTTGGTTTGTTAAAGTAATCAGATGCTGAAAGTTGCAAGTATTTCTTTCTGGTTTACTTAGCTATTGCCACTTTATCAAAAATGTTAGCATAGCCATCTGGAAACCGCTTTCTACTTGTTGTTATCCCTTCAGGGTGCCTGTAATTCCATTGTAGACTTTACCATCAGGAAGAGTCTGTGAGGAAAAAACATTTTTCTAGCCTTAAATTCTTTGTGCTCATTCAGTGTGCCTGCCACTTTGGGCAATGAGTTTATTCTTAAATTAATTCCTGATAATTATTCTAGATTTGTTTCTCTTCGTTATTTTCTGTATTAAAATCTGCTTCCATGTTAAGAATTATCATAATATTAATATTTTGAGTCTTATAGTTAATATCAGTGCTGCTTTAGTTTATGCTCTTATTTATCATCTGGAAAGTACTATATTAATTTGTTTCACATCTCATCACGTAAGAGATGAAGCATGCAGAAAATCCGTGCTGTGTAGAGGTGGTCAGCTACATTGCTGAAATCATAGAATGATTTAGGCTGGAAGGGACCTCTGGAGGTCATCTGGTCCAACCTCCCTACACAAGTAGGAACTTCTCTACCTAGGGCAGGTAGACTGCTAGTTTTGACTGTGATGTGAGCTGTGAGGGGCAGAAACTGAGAATTAAGCAATCTGTGGTTGGAAGAGGAGGACCAATACAGCCTTTTGCTTAGAGGAAGAGCTATGACCTGGACCAATGGACAAGGGTGTGATTGAAGTGAGTCTGAGCAGACTGTGCCATGCTGCTGTGAAGTGATTCTTCAAAGTAAGGATGTGTTTCCAAAAACTGTATGCTCTGTCAAGAACCTCCCCACTAGTCAATCAGCATTGCTGAATGGTTTGAGAGCTCCTTGAGTAAACTTGTAATGGACAAGAGTTATTTAAAGACTCTTAAAGTTTTAAGTGCTCTGCATATTTGATAATCCTGAATGTTGATTATTGGTGAAAAAGAGATATTGTGCTGTACAAAAAAAATTCACTGTACAAGGACAGTACAATCTATTAAGCTATAACCGAGACTCTTTTCTTTGAGGCGTGTTCAGGAGGAAGAGGTGGACATTGTGGGTGGGAATATTTTGTTAAGAAAAGGAAGAGGGCAGTTAATGCCTGAAGTTAAATGAGAGTTCTCAAGTAGGCCTGTCTGACTTAAAAGGTTGCTTGCTAAGGATTTACTCAGAACTGATTTATGTGTTACATGAACAATTCAGATGTGTATCACTCTGCTCTCCTGAGCTGTTTCTACAAACAGATGATATGTAAACAAAAACGTGGAACAAATAATGAAGTGTTAAATCAGGATGTCAGTGCAGTGTACTTTTAACTTTGACCCAAAAAAAAAAAAAAAAAAAAAGTTTCTTCTGGATGTATTTCAGCGTGTTCCCAGAAGTGGGGTTGTCTTGTGATAAGTCAGGAAAGTTGCAATGGATCAGTACTTAAAATAATGAATTACCTGGATAATGAAAGAAGAAAATCTTCTGTCACTAATGCAGAATAAAATGGTTAGTCTTTTTGTGGAAAAAACAATTGGTATGTATTTTTTCAGTATAAAGATTAAAATGATTTATCAGTATATACATGCCATGTTGCTCCTTTCTGAGAATCCGGTGTCTTGTTTCTGTTAACCAAAGGCTCCTGTATAAACTTTTAAGACCTCAGTGGGTCTTTTTCATATCACTGAATAAAGCCTGTTCTTGAAGTTTTATGTATTTTTCTCATATATGTCAGAGGACATTCGGGCACTGTATGAGACATGTCTCATTGTATGAGACATGTATGTGACAGAAATCAGGCTTACATTGCCGTAACAACAGGGATTAGCATTTCTTTCTGTTCCTTAAAAGGCTGCAATAAGTTCAGTGCCACCTCCTCTGGTATCTTCTTGTCTCACACGCCAAAAGACCACGTTGCTTCTGTCATTAGTAGTAGCCCGTTTACTACCAATGAAATGTCAGAACACATTGATGCACTAGGATATACCAGACCATCTGTTTCTATTCCTGTGTCTTGAGCTGGAAGACCATGACTAGCTGTGACCTGACCTTTAAGAATGAGCCATGTGCATAGCCAGTGAAGGTAATGGAGCACAGATGTATTGGTGACCCATTTTAATCTCTACCCAGAAGACAGCTACTGTATTGCCTTAACTACCTGTGTTGTTCATGTCACTGTGTTCTTCAGACTCCACTAGATCCTTATGGAGGTGTAGTAGCTGGTACTACATGTGATACTTAGGGTGAAGCTGCATCAGTGTCTTATACTGTAGTAAAACAATGGCTTTTTGTCTTGTCTGATCTGATGCTCAACATCTTACTGTCTTTTTTGGGGGGTTGCAGCTGCATATTGAGCAAATTGAGACACCTGCAAATGAAACTCTCAGCACCTTTTTTTCTAAGCTGCAGCTGCCTGTAAAAGTATTCAGGGATTTCAATCTAGTGTATGGGTTTTTTTAAAGAACAGATGGTGTTTCAACTGCATTAAAAAATGCTGGGTATTAGCTGAAACCTAAGGACAGTACATCAACAGATGAGATCCCACACTGGATCACAGAAATGGACCGATACAGGGAAATGAGACAGGACATTTCTCTGAATGCAAATATTTTTTTGCTGAGGTCTGTTTTTCCAAAGGCAGACAGCCAGGAAAAAAACCCGGTGGCACGGCAGCAGCCAATCTGTTTTTCCAACTGCAGAGAACTGCTGGAGAGCAACAATGATACAATAGCCATTGCCATATTTTTTTTTCAGGAGCTTTCATATCCCATATGAGGTAGAGCTGTCCTGCTTATACCTTTCTTATTCTGAAACCAGTTTGAGATGCTTTCTGTATAATCATTGATCCTTCTCAAATCTCAATCATTTTTCCGTGATCTGTTTTGGTACTTTTTTGATACAGGAACCTACTGTATTTAGCAAAGCTGTTCACTTGTCATTCAAGGTGTGGAATAAAGATTGCAGGCGTTATTCCAAATCTTTTAAGAACCTCTTCGCATAACTAACACTTCTCTGTACGAATTTTGTGCAACTACTAGAGAGTTTTATCCTCTTTCATCATGTGTTCTCAAAGGGCAGAGTTCCCTCGCTGTCAGTTTTAGAGAAATCTGAATGAAGCATTAGTTTATGATGTGCTTCATATTCTTAAATATACAATAAGAAAAACTTTTCTGTTACTTTAAAATCCTTCTGAAACTTCTGCATTTTCAGGCATGGACTGGTGAAGAATCCATTTTACTTTCTGTTAAGGACAGATCCTGCTTCTTGTTGCTGAAGGCAGACTACTTAGGGGAGAAGAATATTTATTCCAGTTAACTCCTGAACTATTGGATCCTCAATCCCTTGTTATTACAGACAGTAATCCAAATCCTAGGAACATCAGCAATAAATTGGAAAAAGTACGTTGCCATGGCAGCCACCCACTACTGTTTTCATGGAGATTCTTAAGATTAAGGGCTGGGCTTCAAAATGTATGTTTAGAATATGGGAGGGAATGGGATTCTGCTCTTTCTCATATTTTTGTTAGTTTTGTCATTTTTGTTTTGTAGCTTTTCTAGAATACAGACAAAATGAAAGGGTAGGTATTGGCTTAATGGGCAAGGGGGTTGGTGTTTTTGTTTTTGGTTTTTTTTTTTTTTTGTTTGTTTGGTTTTTTTTACAAGAATTCTTATCTCAGCTATTAGGTGTTCCACAAAAGTTACCATACATCTGTATCTTCTGATCTGGGTTTCAGTGAATTTCTCTCATCCAGGGAGATTAGTCTGAGGGGCTGAGAAACTGATAGGAGTGTTACTGGAAGCAGCTTTGTTTTCTGAGGTTCTTCTGGTCTATCAACTTTAACAAATGGTGTCTAAACCTAAAATGGTGCTTAAAGACTGGGAGCTTTCTTTTTTAGGAAGTTATGTTTGTGCTAACACGTTTCCTGTAAAGTTAAGCATTGTGCTTCAGAAAAGTGTCATACTGGATTTAGGGTTCCCACTCTTACACTTTCAGCTGCTAGAGGTCCTGATGTGCTACTTAAAAGAGATTTATCCAGAACGGTTAATTGTTATGGGGAAGATTGTTTTCTTTTTTTCTTTTAATCAGATTTGTAACCTGAATCCTCATCTTGTGAGGTGTCACTTAAAGCACCATTAGTGGTTGTCTACATCAGAGGACTCAGAATACTCTGAGCATCAATAATAAGGTGCAATTCCTCTGCGTAGTACAGTGCTTGATAGGCCTGCAGTGTCCACAGTCATTCTTCATAAGGTTGCTGACATTACTTTGTATTCATCAACAGTTTACTGAATTCTGTTGAGCACAGTGTAATTCAGATAGAAAGTATTGGCTTATGTGAGGCGACTGTTACTTGCCTGTGGGGTTTGAGGTCTTTTCATTTGTGTTTTGGTTTTGAGGTGTCTCTTGTTTAGCCCATATTTGGGGGCTAAACTACAGGTATTGCTCTATTGCCTAATGACCCCTCCCCAGACAAGAAAGGGTATTGGGAAAAGAGGAGGAGACTGATGGGTTGAAATGAAAAAAGATTTAATGAAACAGTAAAATGAATAGCAATGCAAAGTAAACACAGATATACTCAGCCCAGCAAATGTACAGTGGTCACAATATACAAAAAGGCAGTCCTTGGGAGCAGGAAGAGGAGCAGGGTCAGGAGGATCCCCAGCAAGAGCAGGAGCCCAAGTAGAAGGCCCACTCCATGGTAAACTTTCCTCTTTATACTTAATGTGACATTCAAGGTATGGGACACACCTGTAGCCAACTTGGCTCACTCCAAACTGCTGGCCTCTGACTCTGTTCCAGCAAAACCAGGACAGGTGGGTTTTTAGGCACCTCTTCCTGGAAGGTGTATAATGTTGTCCTCATAATCACTCATTTATTACTAACAAGCTATTTTATGTCCTTGGTTGCTCATCATATTATTTACTTCCCTACATGAGGATATTTTAAAAAAAATCCTGTACAAACCCTAAGATTTCTCAAAGGTCCTTCCTATCTTGCTGTTTAATGTTGATGTAACATTATCAGTTAGGGCTAGTAGTGAAGCAGTCGTTTTCTAAAGTGATTGCAAGTGCTGTATATTAACTGGCTGTGAAGCTTCACAGACCCCTCTGCCAAATAGAGTACGTGTGCAGTAACTTCTGTGACATGAGCAGCCTCTTCTGGTTCTGCAGTGAACGAAGAGCAGCTTAACTCTAGTTTTTGATAGTGATAGTACAACATCTCTGACAAGCACGTGATTCTACTAATGCTGTATGGCTGTTGTTCGAGTATCCTTATACCCTGTTTCTCTGAAGCCAGATTTCAGGGGCATATAGGTACCTGCATAGTTCTGCTGAGCTTCTAGCCAGTGTGGGCTGTTTCTTAAATGAACAAGCATAACCTGTAGTGAGAGAACATTTTAAAGGTCTTCTTAAAGAACTTCATAGCTGCCGATGCTATTTATTTTACGCTATGATTTTAATCTTTTAAACCTTTTTAAATGGAAGTGTAAATGGTGAGAGGAAAAAAAAAAAATTACTTGTGCTAATGTTTGATGGTATATGATGATATTTCACAGTTAGTTTCGTAGTACTGTCATTGGCAATTTTGCTTTTGCGAGCCAGTATTTATAAGTTTTAGAGAACATAATAAATTGAAGCCAAAAATAATTAAGTAAATGTTCTGATACATTTATTTTCACTTTTGTTTGAAGTTGGAATGAGTTTTATACATTCCTTCTGGATTACTAAGTATTTTTAGTCAAAAAGTCCTCATATAGATATAATAGGTTTTTTAAATCCACAGACTTCCCTCCCTTGAAGCAGCTGGTTTGCAACTTACAGGCTGAAGTAAAATCTCTTGACTAATGAAAGTACCATGCTTATGATTTTACAAATAGTCATTAAAATATGCATACAGTTATAAATGTGGGATTCACTGGGGTGTAAATTAAAATTTTCAGTACCAATAGAGAATTCAGTGATTGAATCAAATCATTACTTTTAATGATATATTTTTCATTAAGTCAGAAAGAATTTAGAATTAGCAGTAATTGAAGGAGAGATGAGAGAGTTTTAAAGAAAATACTGGAAAAATACATCAGGTTTTTGTTAAATATTACTTCAGGTCATCTTCTAAAAATTTTTCTTCCCCTCCCACCCCATGCTTTAGCTTTTGTATAGTCTATATTCACCCAGCTTGGAATCAAGCTCTCCTGAAGTCTGTTTTCGCTTAGGTGGGTTTGGTTTATTTGGAGGGTTTGGTTTTTTTGTCTGGGGGAGGGGGTGGATTCGTTTTTTCTGTGTATTTGTTTTGTTGGTTTTGTTTTTCTGGGGAGGGGGTGGGAAGGCTGTTGTCACTTTATTTGTGGTTTTTTTGTGTGTGTTTGGCTTTTTTGTTTGTTTGTGGTTTTTTTGTAAAGGTAATAACAATTTGTATAGTTTTCTATTTTGCTGTTCCAGCTCCTCTTTGAGTGATGAGCATGCCTCAGAAGAGATAGGCTAGAAGTGTTGTAAGCATTCACAACCTTAAATGGATCAGATTCGGGACAGGGAAGAAACCCTTCAACTGAAGAAATTACTAAAAAATATAAGATTTTAATACTCTGAAGTAAAAGAAGGAAGACTGATGTGAAAATATTTTAGAATCAAATAAATGCAAGGGAGAGGGAGGGTATAATTTTTAGATAATTATCAATGGTCCCCTGAACATTCTCTGTGCATGATTTTCCACCTAGAGCTTTGAAGCAGAGAAGCTCTGTGCAATGCTTCACACTGACTTCAGCTCTGTGGTTAGCGTTGTGCCTTCACGCTGGGTGTGGATGCTTTCAGGAACCTTGGTGCCTGATATAGAAACAAGTCCTGAGGCTCTGACTAAAAAGTAGACTCCTATTATACTTTTTTTCCCTTGCTGCAGTAGAGACTTGAAACCCTCTAAATAGGAAGTAAAAAAATAATGCTTAATATTTGTAACCTAAATAAGTTAGACTTTTTCTAGAGCTAGGTGCTAAGTATTCCTGTCGGCTTTTAGGTATGAATAAAAATGAATGAGAACTTGGGATTCTATATATTTCTTTTAATTGTGAGGATTTAGAAAATTTCTAGGCTTGAGTCATTAAAAATGGGCATTGCTTAGCTTTCTTCTGTAGAGCACTGCTGATCTGGTGATTTATTTTCTTCTAAAATCTATATTTTTTTCTAATTAATTACACCGAGAAGGGAGATGTTTATTCATTGTAAGGATTGAAGAGGTTTTTTTTAGTATTTTAAAATTTTTCTGTTATGCTTTTGACAGAGAATTTAGCTCCAAACTGCTAAAGATTTCAAGGTTAAGACAAAAAAATGTAGCAGACAGAAGCACTGTTCACTTACTTGTCAAAAGTGCCTGGAGATAATTTACTCCTGTGAATTTGTCAGAAAATACTATTTTCATTTTATTTTTTCTTTAACACTGTAAAGCCTAATGATGCTTTTTTGAGATGTTAGAAGAAAAAAAGAAAGCTCAAGGAGGATACTCAGTGCTACATAGGTAGCTAGTGGGGAAATTGAAAAAGTACATGGGACTTGGTGAGGGTTTTTTTTTCCTCAAAGTCTTTAATGACACAAATTAAAATATGTTGAAATTGTGCACTTGTTTGTAAATATAAGGCTGTATTTACAAATTATAACAGTCTGGAATTAAAAAGTGAGAGAAGAAGAAGAAAAACGGAAAGGTAAGAATAGTTGCATATAGGGATATAAATCTTGTATGTGAACTTCTGCTCTCAGAATAATGAATATGCTCATAATATCCTTACTAAGTGAGCTTAAACTGGTGTTTGGGTCCAGGTTGGTTTAGCTGAACAATGTGCTTTTATTTCTACCGGAACTCTTGAGAAAATGCATACTCAATTCAATCAATTTCACTGTGCATTTTTGGTAGGTTTTCTGGTACTTAAATTCCCGATGTCTCAGAGGTTTCACAGCTGTCTGTTAGTTAGCACTGCTTAACCTGCACTTCAGAAACTTCAAGTGGAGCTTCTTCCCTAGGCAGATACCCGAGTACTTTTCGTCACCTTTGGCCAGAAGGCCCCATGCTCTTACTCTCCTCTGTGTATTGTCCACATCCACAAACCACTTCTGTTCCTGGCACTGCTCTTGTGGATTGAGTTGAAAGTTGTAAATGGTAGATTCAGCACATGAGGCCTTGGGGGATACCTAGAAGTCATACAGACCAGTACACAGCCTTTCACAGTACTTTCATGTAAAGCATGATCAGTGTCTGTGCATTCTGCTTTGCCAAGAGGCACAGAGCAGTGGTACCATCAGCTGGGTACATGCATATTAACCCCATGTGGCTGGTTTCTTCCCCAGGGAAGAAGAAAGAGGTGTAGAAAGCACTGAAAAATCTGATAGATTTCCAGTGGCAAGGCAGATCTGTAAAGCTCAATGCTTAAAAAGTCAAGAGGTCCTGAATCCAGAGTGAAGAATCAGCATCATCTTAACTGGCAGAGCTGAGGAGTATTTAAAAAGTCTTTTTTATTAGTTCTTCATTCTTTGTGAGTTCCTGATGCTCAAACTATTTCCATTTTTCCTTTCATACATAACAGACAGGGAACATCTACCTAGTAGTGCAGCACAGATACGTGTTCTAGTAACAAATGAATTTTTCAGTAAGAGAAATTAGCCCCTGTAGCTGACAGTAGTTGTAGTGCTCTTGCAGCATGCACAAAGTTGGGCACTTTCACACTGCATTACTTTGTTCTGTTTAGATATTCTCTATTTTGTTCATATTTATAAATAGAAGGAGGAGGATGACTCCAGTATAGAATTTGAAATCCAGTGCTCCCATGTCTGTGTTAGGTACAGTCCCAGTTGTGGAAAGCTGGGAATCAGGCAATTGAAGGCCTTGAGTCAATGTTTGGATGTTTGGATAAGTACTGGGATTTTTTTTTTTCCTCCTTCTGCCAAGGAAGATGTCCAATCTTCATGTCAAAGGGCTGTGCTGAGAAACTGAGCTAAAAGATAAACTACTGTTTGCAATATGAAATACCCAGGTCCAACCCACACTGCTTATTAAAGAAATGGCCTAAACTCTGCTACAGCTTTTCTTTGAGCATTGGTAGATGTGCCCAGTGATGTGCCACGATGGTAACTAGCCTTTTTTGTTCCTTTGCATTCTGTGTAAAGATCAGTTAATTCTGTAGTGGTGCTTGACGTCTGCATGCAGGTAGTTTGGGAACTGACCACACAGCATCTTCTCCAACAACAGTGATGTGCAAGCAATCTGCATTTTTCTCTGTCATGCTGTATTTGTGACTCAGATATGACTCAGAGCTTGGATGCAATGAATAGAGCTGAACAGAGAGGAGGTGATGTGTATGGGCAAGAGAAACATTACAGGGAGTTGAAACTACAAGGCAGTTATGCTTCCTTGAAATTATTCATTCTCAATAGTAGGTCAGCCTCATTTGGGCTCATTTTCTGATGATCTTGTACTCTTCTGTAGGAGCATGCAGGTAATGCATTCTGACATTTCTGCCTGCAAAGGAGATTATCAGTCTGGTGGGTGTAGTTTCTTAGCTGCAGTTACTGAAACCCTTTTTTCATCCTTGTTTTCCTACTTAATGTTCTTTGCGGTGGTGAAGCAGCACTGGAAGAGAAGTTATTTATCTTAACACTGAATCTAAAGTTGTGGAGTGAACTTACATGAAGTAATGTAATGGCTAGTAGTAAACACAGCACAGTATGTAAAACAAACAAAACTGCATGGTACGTAAAAACAAAGGTACTTTTCTTACTGGAGAGAAAAATGATAGAAAAACAAAGGGCAGATGTGAATCACATTGCTTAATACTAGCTTGAAAAACATTTGTGTACCAAGATATGATGTGTGTGGTCTAAGAATCTGTGTATATAGCAAATAAACCTGCTTACCACATTTTGATTATACTTGTAGATGGATATGAAGAGACTTCTAAAAAAGCAATGACTTTTTTCCTGAGTTAGAAGCACTGAAGCTAGAACACTCCATTACTAAATACATCATAAAAGAACTAAGAGAAATCCCTTCACTGTTTTTAAAATCTGTATTTCTGGTTTACACTTTTCATTAAGGGTTTTCTGTAATAAGGGGCCAGTGTCTATGTCTCTTGATGCACTGCGCTTGCACATTTTCACTTTTTTAAATTGTTTTAAGTTGATATTTAAATTTCTGGGAAAATGTTGTTATAGATATGTCAGAATATTATTTGTAACTCTTAATGGCATCCAGTCACTGAAACCAATTCTAGTTCCTGGTTTTAAGACATTCCCTGTGTTGGTTCTCAGTGTTACTGTTTATATCTTCAACATTTGACTTATTTCTTCTGTTTCTCTCCGTACCTTTACTAGATAACTTTGCCACAGCATACAGCTTGTTTCTAAGTACTGAGGACTAAAAATAAAAAAATAGATTTTATGCAGTTTTTTGCTTCGTAATGAGAAATTGTTTATGGTTTCAAATTCATATTTTCTAAGGATAAAGAAATCCTGTTGAATAGACACTGGTTTTACTACATGTAAAATGCTCCAATTCTTTGCTTGACGAGCTTAAAAAAGAAACAAAAAAGCTTTTCATACTGGTGAAACAAAAGAAACAGACAAAGGAAATGAAATGAGTAGACATAAGTAGTAAGTCTTGTGATCTGTCTGATGTGTCCACATTCTGTTAAGAAGTATTTGTAGAGCTGAGTTGACTTTAATATGCCTTGCTTCATGGAAGTATGCTTTTTAGTACTAGTCTTTCACTGATTCACCCCAGAATAGTGTCAGTCATATTAAATGATTTCTTTGTCATAAACAGAAAATAATTTTGTAGTCCTCCAAAAAATGGTTAATGACAACACTTACAATAAGGTTCAGTAGGCCTTTTTTTAATTATTTTTTGTCAAAATGAAAAATTCTTAATTTTTACAAAATTATTTTTTGTCAAGGAATATGGTTTATGTGACTATCTATTACAAGAACTTACGATGGGGAAAAATAAGGCAAAGGTTTATCTCTAGTATCCACTAACTTTCCCTTGATTATCTGACTTTCCTTTTTACATTGACAATTTTCAAGCAGGTTTACCTAGTATTTTTTTATTAATATATGTATACTAAATTCCCGGCAGTGTTTTAATCCTAGTTTGTTATTGGTAGGTCTGACTGAAAGCAGACATTTTTTGTTTTGCTTATCTACTTCGGTTAATTTACGGGTCCAGATGGCTTTTCTGTTGTTTTTATGAGACATTGCTAGGTCACCTATTTGAAAATACAAAGACTTAGCAAGGCTGTTGTGTGGGACAGGGTTAGTTTCTGGAGGCAGAAGTGGAACTAATAAAGCAATACAGACTATTGCATCTTGTGACAAATTTGGATGCTCCCTGTTTGGCAAGAGGCTAAAACTCCCAGATGAAGTTCTGTTTGTTGTTTTCAGAGTGATTTATGATGAGGGAAGGCTCTCTGCTACTTAAACCAAACAGTCACACACAAACCCAATCTGCCCAAAAAAATCCACTCAAACCGACAACTATGTTGTGATACCTGATGCATTGCTGCTCTGCCATAGAATATGTGACATATTGCAGTAGTGGCTTACTTTTTTTTCTTTACCCCTTTTTTTTTTTTTAAATGCCGTTGCCTTGTACAGACATGGCACCGGTGTCAAGTTCTGCTTTTTCATGTTTCTGTAACTCCTGATGGCAACTAGAACCAGCTGAAGGAGGTGTCTAACCAGAGGGAAACAGTCTTGTTGCCTTTCAGGTGTTCCTTCCTTGGATCTCTCCCAAATACATCTGGAGAATTGCCTGGAGTATTTCCCATCTCAAATGCTGCTTATTTTTTTACAGTGGTGGTTTTACTGTAATTTTTCCCTACTGAGCAGATGTTGAAAATACTAGCATATGATGCAGAGACAGAAAATTTTGGAGAAGTGACCAAAACCAGAGATTCAACATAGTCTGTCATATCACAGGAACTAGCTATGTGGTATAAGCTTTACAAAGACTCTGTTGGTTTAGATAGTTTTGAAAATGGGAAGCCATAGCAGAAAATTGGAGATCAAAAAAGGACAAGATGGGGAGAGGTAGACCTTGGTGATTGCAAAATAACCAAGAGAGAAATAGGGAATTAGGAAGAGGGGAGCAGGTAACGCAAACCATGAGGTAGATCATGGTGCAAGCCTAACAAGGAATTGTGGTTTGACAGTGGAAAACTTTCTGGTTTGAGCTCTGGGTGATAATTTTGAGGGCTTTTTCCCCTACTGTGAGCACCCTTTATTTGATTGACAAGACATTTGCAGCTGGCCTGGTCACACAGGACTTTTATTCTGAGCTAGTGTAGATGCTCTTATGCTGCCTGTCCCTGGCTCTGGTATTCTGCTGCATAGGGAGAATCCATTAGAAGAGAACAGATTGTTGACTGTTTTAGTAATTACTCACTTGTCTGTCTAGACCATTTCTTTTGGAAGAGAAACCAAAGTGACTGTTTCTAAGAAAGAAGAATTATTAGCTTTGACAGGATTTTTGCTTCTGAAAACATTTCCAGTAGCAGTCCTCTGTCATGTATGCACGCATGCATCCATACGCAACCGAACCAAAAAACCAGAACAGGAACAATAGAGGTAGTCTCAGACTGCAACTGGTCTCTAACATTTTGCTGCCTTAGCATTCAGCTGGGCTGTGATATCAGTGCTTCCTCTTGCAGAGGGAAATATTTCTCCCCTTACGCAACTGTCAGGAGATGCTCCTCTGAGACTGTATGCAGTGACCTCACTTTTCTGATTATTTATTATTCATAGGTGATGTCATGTAGTACATTCCATTGGTTTTTGATGCTAGTAACTCATCATTGTACTCTTGCATGAAGGAGGCTAATGTTACAGGAAACTTTTCTCATATGTGAGACTTGGGCATGCTCACAAAGTGCATCCTTTATTCATATATAGAATGCATATTCATAGTGCTGCATACCATAAAGTCGCTCTTGAGTGTCTGGAGTTTGAACTGCAATTACTAAAAAACTATTTCAAGACCTCTGCGGTAATAAGGTAGGTACCACTTAATAGTAAAGTAGTTTATGATACCAAACATATTAGACTTGTCCCTTTGAGGTTTGTTTGAAGAAATGCAGAGGAAATTTTAGTTGCCCAAAATGACCAAAAGGTGACCTGAGTTTAACTACTCTTAACAACAGTGCAGCACCCAGTTTATTAATGGTATTATCATCTCAGTTTGAGGTAAACTTTAATAAAGCTGACCGTTCATCACTGCTCAGTACTAATACAGACCAAACAAACCCAAGCCTGTGTGTAACTGTCAAGCAAAGAAAAGGGAGTTTTTTTCTCTTATGTTCAGCAGATAGATGGTTACTATTGCATGCTGCAGGGAAATAGTGCAAGACTCTGCAGATATGTGTGGTTGCTAGTGCTGATTGAATATTTAAGGGCTCTTGCTAAATTAAGTAATGAGCCATTTAATATGCAGCGGATGTCTTGTGTGTCTTGTGTCAAGCTGGAGGCACTGCATATTTAGGATGCATTAAACAAATAATGTTGGTTTGTTATTTGGTTTTGTTTGGAGGGTTTTTTTGTTATCCCTCTCCCACTTTTCCCTGTGAGTATTTTCTGATACTAAAAGCAGAAGTTATATCAGTTATACCAGTTGCTACCCATAAAGAAGAGATGTGAACTTGACACTCCTAGTGTTTCTACCATAACCTCATTTATTGGAGTTTATGTAACTTGAGTAGTAAAACTTGTCCAAAGCCATACTGTTATATGCTCTGCACGGTTTCACAGTTTGAAGCTAATTAAAGCTAGCATTGAGGAGACAAATTTCTTTTGCATCTTCAAAGGAGGTAAAACTTTGATGAAGACTGTGGAAGAAATGTAACTTCTGTAGATAGCTCTACAGAACAGTTTTATCTGAAATGGAAGGATCCTTATTTTGATGACATATGCTTCATTGAGCATATTATTGGAGAATGTCTTAGATTGGAAAAGATCTTTAAGACATCTAGTCCAGTCACTAACCAAACACTGACCAGACCTCGACTAAACCATATCCCTCAGCACTACATCTGCATGACTCTTAAATACCTCCAGGGATGGGGACTCCACCACTGCCCTGGGCAAACCATTCCAGTGCCTGATAACCTGTTCAGCAAAAAAATTCTTCCTAATATCCAATCTAAACAAACTTCTTACAGGTCATTGTAGAGAACGATAATGTCTCACCTGAGCCTCCTTTTCATTCACTGGGACACAGTGAACTACTTTACAGCTGTATGTACATGTGTTTGTCTCTTACCAAAAAACCCACAAAAATATTTCTGTGGACTGCATTTTATTCTCCAGTTTGTTTTAAACCTTGGCCTAGTATTCAAGGGTGTTTAACTTCTGAAGTGCTGTTATTTGATCGGATTTGAAGTGGAGAATTTGAGCATCTATAATTGTTAAACACAAGCATGTGTGTTAACGTCACAACTTGATGGTTGATCCATTTAGTGTGAACTGAGTAATCTTCTTTGGGAAAATTCCAAACCATAAGTTGCATGTTCATTTCTCTCTGCCTGGCAAAATCAGTCATGACTTTACTCAGAGTAGGGGGTTTTGGTTTTGTTTAATTAAAAAGGTCTAGTTTTTCAGGGTTGTTGATACAGGATAGCTGTCACCACAATCACATTGTAGTCCTTCGATATAAAACTAAATTTGTATTTACAAGCAGTTTGGCATTTGCAAATTGGTTCCGCTGCTAGCAGGGCAATTACTGTTGTAAAAGTAAATACTTTTTTTCCATCACCTGAAGAGTGGAAAGCTTCAAGAGGTTCCCTCTCTGTCAGACTTCACACGCTGACTCAGGAGTTTTTGCTGTCTCTGATGTGCAACCTGTATGAATTTTTATGCTGAATCCGGATTGGATATGTTGGATTTTTTTTTTCCTGAAAGCACCATTAAAAACATTACTTTTTTTTTTCCTTTGTATAGCAATGTAAATGAAGCCTGGTTTCACAGAATCACAGTTTAATATACTCCTTGTATAGTTTTATTCAAACCATCAAATTTAATTAATTTCATGCCCTTTCTTAGCAGTCATATAATGGCTTTAGACCAAAATATGCTCCGTTAGCTTACAAACTGTATGGATCAGAAAAAAGAAGTGTTGGGCTCTAGCAGGTTTTGTTCTACTTCATTTATAGGATGCTTCATTAAAAAAAAAATAAAAAAAAAGAGCACCTAAACCCCCTCAAAATAACAGATTGTTGTCTTTTTAACAGTCCTGGTCAATATTGTCAGTAATAAGAGAGAAATCTTGGCAATAGAAAGGAGAATCCTCTCTTGGTACAGCAAAATGCAGAGTTGAATATTCCAAACATTCCTTTTTTGAAGAATGAAAAAAAGATCCAACAGAGCAAGTTCAGTGGATATGTGCTAAGTGTGCAGCAAACTCATCACAGCAGGGTTCCACTAACCTTTCTGAAGAAATCCAGAATGGCTATAATTCTGAGGATTTCACTGGTTCGTTTGGTGGAGAATTTGTGCTGACACACTGAGCTCTCTGTCTTTTCCTATTACTTTTGTTTGAAGAACAATAATCATACATTTTTAGAAAAGCTGTTTTGAAGTTCACGTCTGCAAGCTTTCCAGTGCCTAAGACTACGTTCTGTCAAGCCTTCCAAACTTCTCAGGGCAACCAAGGCTTGGTTATCATTGACCTAGAAATACAGATAACAAAGTCTCATTTCAGTGGGCTAGGAAATGCAAAATCCAGTTACGTAAGACTATTGGTGCTGGAAGACATAATAATGAGCATCATTATGCCTCAATTTTGTAACCTTTGCTCAATTAAGCAGTGTCTCCCTTCATACATATTTGATTTTAGATCCTGCAGCATCCCTAAGGAATACAAGACTTACAGCAGGTCTTCCTTCAGAGAAGACTAGTGAGGTTTGTTCTTAGCAAATCACTGTGTGAAAAACAATTCTTATTTTAAACTTTTAGAACAAGTGTAGCCTTGTACTCTTTAATTCAAGAAGAGCTTTTTAATGCCTTTTTTGAGGCAATCTGTAGAAAAATTAATCTTACTTCTGCCATTATGATCTAGTATTAAATTTTTTTCTATTGCACAAAGGAATATTTTCAAAGTCTCTGCAAGGTTATTGTAAGTGAAGATTTTCTACATAGGCTTCAAAATACCTTTTTCTGATTTTAAAATGCTGTTAAAAGAAAATGAGGGAAATAGCCTTACTGGTTTTGAACTACTTGAACAAGTTCAGAAGGAAGTCAGTTAACCTTTCTTAATTAAGGCATCACTACATAAATACATAGATGCAGTTTGAGATTGTCAGTTTATTAGTTTTTAAAATCTTAGTAACTGCTTGGTATTTCATGTCTGTAAGTTTGAAGAGTAGGGAAAGTATACTTTCCATCCGCTATTTCTTTGGCTGTACTACTGTAAAGCACTTTGCAAATTAGTTCCAGATGCGTATTTCATGTAATACATATCTATTAATGCATATGCAGAGGTGGGTGATAGCTTCAGTGAATAGCTATGAGAACAAGCACTCATCCATAGACCGGAGTGGGAAGGGAAATTATCAAGGGACAAATACTCGGTGAAGAAACATCCCTATTTCTGGCCTGAAGCATATTTTTGTGATAGATCAAAGGGAGTGTCTTAAGTAAGCTAACATTTATTGGCCTCTGGTAAAACATCATAGTCAAATTCTTATATTCCTGATAGGATAGTTTCCCTGTGCATGCAGGAAGAAAAGGAATTTGCTCTGGATGTGACTTCAAGGTCTGCTCTCATGTTGAACCCTAGTAGTTGCCACCCTGTTTGGACACTCCTGCATTGCCACTACACCAGTAGAGGTACCAAGTGAGAACAGAATTTAGAAATTCTAAATTTAGAATTTAGACAAAAGCAGCTTTCACCACTCATTTGTCTTTAGTCCTTTTTGAGATGTGAATCTGAAATACATAATATATATTTTTTTTTACAGAGGCAAACAGCTCCCTCCCTTTTTTTCCACCCATTCTGATCTTTGCCTTCCTTTTTTTTTATTCTGCAATTGGTCGCTATTTATCACTGATTATCAGTACATGTAGCATTTTGTCTCCTCTTTGAAGTCCTGTGTTCTTCATATGTCTGCAGTTATTAATGGTAGTATATTAGGCACCATTTTTCTCCTTTGTTATTTCTCTTGCCACACAGATTAAGTATGAAGTAATAAAAGGTAAATGCATGGGAAGACGCACCATCTTACATTCAAATAACAAGCAATATTTAAGTTACTCTGTATCGGCTGAGGTAGTTACACTGTAAAACTGACTTTCCCATAGAGGTGTGTCCAGAGACCAATATACTTTGGAAATGTTATGTATATACATATTATATTAAATAGTGTCTGTCATGAAGGAGCAGCTTTTAAACAGGCTACGCTTATTTTATTTTCTTCCTAGTTGATTCTTGAATGATGCGAACAGCTCGCAGAGACTCAGTCGCAACCTTGATCTCTGTGATCTTTATAAACAATTCCTCTTTCCATTCTTCAAGTTTTCTCAATCATTGGACTTACTCTGCCCATCCTATTATATGATTTTTTTTTTTCCATTTCATTTTAGCGTATAAATATAACAGGAGTTCTTCAAGCACCTGGTGCAGAATAAAGATGGCTATGTAATTAAATGCTACAGGAGCTCCTGACTGGCACATAAAGCTGCAATGTGATAAACTGATATGAGTTATAATAATGTACGTCTTTACTTCCTTGAAAGAGTACATAATGAGACCTGATTTAAATATATTCTGTTTTTAAGAAACTTCCCATATGTTTTGTTTGAAATTAGCTTTGTCTTCATCTGTTGGAACTATTAAGCCAATCTGCTCCTTGAATTATTCTATACAATCTTGTACAACTCAAAAGAGAAAAAGAGAGGCTATATATCAACAGTACATAGTTTTGGAAGCCCACTTACTTTGCTCAAAAAACAATTTTAAGATGCATTTGCAGGAAACAGTGCTTATAGGATATGCTAAGCGATGTGAAAATTCATGAATAGCAAAAAAGTTTTCTAGCATTCTAATTTTTCAAGAGTGGAAAAGGCTTCAGCTAAAAAGCATTCTCGACAGAAATTTTTGAAGACCTTGGTTTAGGCAAATCGTTTGTCTCTAAGTTCAGACAGTAAGTTTAGAAACGTTAGCTTGTAAGAAGAGATAGTTCATGCTTTAGAAATCGTAAGCATTTCTAATGAAGAGAGGGCAAATAGATTATCTTGGTATAACAGAATAAATAAGTATATAGTTTCCAACATTATAATGGAAAAAAACCTTACGTTTCACGTTACTGAAAGAGTAACAAATCAACATGGAGATTGTATAATTGACTAATGGTTGTAAATTATTCAATCAGGGAACTAATGCTTCTTTGATCTCTTCCCTGAGAGAAGGATTGTGTTAGTGGAGTCCTGTATTACTCTGCCATAATCAAGTAACTTCAAAGGATGTCCCTCATACCTGTAAAAGGAATGCTGCGATGTTGTTTGTAGTTGTTGCTTTGTGTGATGCTGCATAAAGCACTTCAAGAGTGTAGTTTTGTAAGCCCCTGTCTACCTACAAGTGGAATAATTCTTTCAGATCTCAGAGGAGGATTTATTTTAATTATTCTTGGCTAGTATTTAAGGTCATCTCTGAAAACTGTTGACACTGCATCAGCACACCAGATTTTAGGCTTCAGTTTTGGTTGTTTTCCTCTTCTTTTATAAGAATCAAGCATGTCTCAAATCAGTGTTGGTTTCTATAGGAATACATGCCCTGGTTTCTGTCGGAAATAAGAATGACTTTGAAAAGGCAATAAAACTGTTGGAAACATAGATTATTGGATTTGGTAGTCTTTCACCTGTTAGATTTACGAGGGAAATGAAGCTTACATTTTAAACCATTATCTAAAGCATACAGTAATTGTACATTTTAAACCTGTAGTATAAAATATGGTGGTATGAATTACTGCCAAAGTTCTATACAGGCCCTTTTTGTATGACTAATATAGCTCTAAAATATCATTGTATTTTTATACATATAAAAGAGCATCATGTAGGAAAAAATAATTGTGCTATCTACAAGCTCAGCATTCACATTTTCTTTTTGTGTTCGCATCTGCATACCCAGCAGGACTCAAAAAAAAAAAAAAAAAAATGCTTGCATCCATGTTTTTGCCTTATTAGTGGACAGTTTCAGTGACAAGTTTAGAAATGCCTCTCTTAAGACTTTTGCCATACCGTCACTTATTTTTTATTTCATCTATACAAAAACTTTAACATTAGCTTCCTCCTAATTTTCTACATGAAAAGTATAGCTAGCTACAGAGAAAGAATTCTGTCTCTACTAAAACCTGTGCTATGCTCAGAGCTGTAGAATGCTTTAGCTTCTTTAGTCCTTAATGACAAGCAAATAGGGAATTAAGTGACAGAGTAATATACTCTTCTGCTCAAATAAATGCATTCATTCTGAGTAGCCATGGGGAGGTATCTTTTGTAAAACTCAATAAAACACCGAAATACATGATTGCACTTCTTATTATATAAAAATCTTTAAATATAGTAATAAAATTCAGTATTGCAGCTTTTATGTTCCTTGCTAGGCTTGTTATGACTTTTGTTCCGTAGTGTTCTTGTAGATGTGATTTTTCCAATGAAATCTTTCTTAAGTCCACTCAAGACAGATGAGATGAGGCTTATAAGTGGGCTTCTCTTTTGTTCTGTTGCAGACAAGGTTGCCTGGGAGGAAAAGAGGATATTATTGATATATTTGGTTATTCTTGCATAATGCATTCTTATTGCTGTTCTTGTTTACTGGCAGAAAAAGAGAAACGGGGAAATATATTGAGTATTGCTAATAATCAAGGAATAAAGTTATGCAAGTCTGAGTGGCTGTTCCAAAAATTAATTTTACATCTGTGGCATAAGAAAATAATGTGTAAGCCATAATGTAAGAAGATGTGCACAAAATACTCTTCTTTACTACTGAATTATTTCAATGTTGTTATTTCACATGTGAGCTTTCACGTTAAAAGGTTTCTTTGTCAAGGTATATTAATGAGGAATGCCATGGATGACAGTTAATGAGGTACATGGGCCAAAATCTTGTGTTGTCAACCTCAATTTGAACAGCTTCAGTGGCAAGGATAGTAAAGGGGGACAAAGAATTAAATCCAAGGTCTGTTAGGTCAAACTTGATTGAAGTTTATTGAGGTTGATCAGCAGAAATTGATGCATACACTATCTGATGGTAAACAGGAGAGACATGGCAAAAGAGATCCATCTAGATTATTTCTAACTGCTCACATTCCTTAGTAGACTCAAAATCTGACAGATTTTCTTGTATGCTTTGGAAATAATTGGAAAATTTTATGGAGGAAAAAAAAGTAATGGTAGAAAGATTTCCTACTTCACTCTGAATTAATCACCCCTGTTTCTGGTAAAATCTTTGAAATTGAATGTTAAGGTTCTATTTTAATGATGCAATTGTTTCTGCATAGTAAGGTTCAAAATGTTTTTGGCTCATTTGAAGGATGTTTTTTCAGAATGTATTTTTATAAAGGTTCTTGTTACATATCTTCTAAGTTTAAAAAAAATAATACAAAGGAAACACAAATAAGAGATACTGTTTTCTAAGGAATATAAAGTACTTCTGCAATTCTTTCTACCAGTTGTGAAATTATCTTCTGAAGTTTCAGTAGGTGCAATTTTCTGTTATTCCAGCTACAAAAAAAAAAAGTGGTTGGTTGTAGCAATCTAATATATATTGGCCATCCTGTTAATAGCAATAAACTCTTTAATTTGATTTTTTTGTTTGTTTTAGAAGTTGAATGTTGTAGTTTAAGTTTCTGTTAGGTGTTTTTGAAACCTACCATCATCATCTTTCTTGTGTTCAATTCTTCAAATCCATTTTATAACTATTACCCTTGTAGCCTTAATTAATTTCTTGCCATTTCTGTTCTATAAAATTTACATTTTACCTTTTGGTCTCAGTGACATATTGGTCATTACTCACTCTCTAGACAGGTCATCGGAGAGGTGAAAACAGGGAAAATGGTATAGTATCTGCTGTGCACAAGATGAAGTTACAAATGGCATTCTTCTTTCCCTTCCCAAAAGGCACTGAGGCGTGAACTGAAGGATAAAGAGCAAACCATTCTCAATGCTGTTGACCAGGCACGTGTTTTCCTTGCTGACCAACCAATTGAGGGGCCTGAGGAACCAAGAAGGAGCTTGCATTTGAAAACAGGTCAGAAAATACTCTCTTCTGGGAATGGGCAAAAGGAAACAAAGAGGATTTCTATGTCTGTAGTGCATATTTTATATTGCAGTTACTTGGTTAGACTTCAGAATTTTCCAAACCACGTCTTAATTGCTTTTATTTTAATGATTTAGCCTCAAAGTTTTACTACTGTGCTTTGTAAGCACTCGTATTTTAATGGAAGAAGTAGAAAAATCTCTGTTTTCTTTTCCAGTTTTTGATACAAAACACTGAAGTCATCAGTTGTGTTATTTCCCCACAAATTTTTACATGGTTTTGTATTCCCTAATTCAGGTAAAGTTTGAATAGGTGGTGATTAGAGCAAATGAACCATTTTTCCCTATGATTAATTCTGGTACCTTAGGTGCTGTAATGTATCTTACTACTTCCCTTTTAAAACTCCTGGAAATATTCTCTTTGTCTTTACTCTCCAATGTATTTGATATATTGCATCTCTAATGTTCTAGTCAGTCTAAATCACAAACAACCTTGCAGTTCAAAAATAAGGACTGCTCACTTTATGCTCATTCTTTCCCATAAAAGTTTGAAGTCACAGACTCTCCTCTCAAAAGCCATGGAACCACTCAGCACAAATGGTGCCAAGGCATAAAATGCTCATTTTCTGCAGGCGTTAATATCAATGATCAGTGTTGACTGAAAGTGCACAAGCAAACTTCAGATGATGAGCCGCATGATAAATTCTTGTTATGCAATCTGTTGTTGTTGTTATTATTATTATTATAATCATTCTTATATTGTGCTGTACAGATGGCAGCGATAACAGAATAGCAGGGAATTTGATGACCATGGTAAACTGTATAACAGTAATAGCCAGGCAGATGATCTGTAAATGATGTATGAGTATCTCTTGTCAAGTCATCATATTTGAAAACGGATCAAGTATGCTTACTGGAAAGCTTCATACACATGCATTGAACCTATTTTCCTCTTCCTTCTTTACACTCAGTAGTTCCATAGACTTTTTTTGAGCATGTGGTGGGTTAATGATGACTACCAGTGAAGCTTCCACCCATCTGCACACTCACTTCCTTCACCTCAGTGTGAAGAAGGCAGAAGATAGGAAGAACTGAATCAAGAAAGCTCATGGGTCAAGATGGAAATAGATGCAGATTCCCTTGCAAACCATTCTTATGGGCCAAAGAGATTTAGCTTGGGGAAAATAAACTATTGCCATTTAAAGTAAATATTTAGTTACTGATTTTATAGAGGGAAATAAAAAGACAAAACATTAAAATGACAGCTTTCCTTCTCCCTTTCCCAGGCTCAACTTGACACTTTCATTCCTGTCTCTTTCCCACCTTGTTAGGACTGTAGGTCACACTCAACCTGTTCAACAGTTCAGTGGGTGGTGTGAGAGGATGAGAAGGTGGTAACGGTTTCTCTCTGCTGCTTCTTTCTTCTCATATCTTTCCTCTGCCCCAGCATGGCCTTTCCAGGGAGAATATCTGTCCCACCATAGATCTGCTTCTCCTTCTCTGACCTTGGTGTTCCCTCTGCTGTTTCTCCTTTTTGTTGCCTCCTCCCCTCTCTCGTGTTTTCTGCTGTTTCTTAAACACACTCTCCTCAAGGTGCCAGCCCCTCCTCACAGAGGTCCCCATGCAGCACCCACAGATGAGGTTGCACTTTCTGTAGATTTAATAGACTTTCAGGCCAATAGGTGTCTTTGAATCATCTGCTCTGATATATCTTATATATAAATAAGCTGTAAAACTTCACCCAGGACTGAGTCTAGTAAATTTTTTTTCTGGATTTTAAGACATCCAAACACACACACATTTTTTTTCTGATGAACCATTTTCATTTACGGCTGTGGGCGCAGGCTTATGTTTGCTTTTAAAATGTTTAATTTTTTTATTTCTGTCAGCCTCTTGATTGCTGGTATTCTGTGCAGTAGATTGAAGTTAAGGAGTTAACTTCATTGAAGTAGACTTCACATTGCTAAAAGAGGACGACTGTGGTTTTAGATTGTAAGCTGACAGTCTGTCTTTAAAAAAATATTGATGAGCAGTACACATCACTCTATGGTCACAATTTGAACATGGTTTTGGCTGCTTCTATAATACAAATGGCAAAAAACCTTTTAAATCATAATCACAGTAATTGGAAAAACTGTTCCTTGAGGTTAGATCTTACCTTGTGCATTGGCAGGGGTGTTTAGGAGCGAGGGTTAGCTAATCCAAGGAGGATAAAGGCTGTGAAATAATTTTCTATTTTCTCTCTCTCTATGCACTTCTTTGTTTCCCCTCCTTCCCCCTGTAGATCTTTTCATGCCTGGGAGGGCTCTCATAAGAGAGAGATAGAAAACTGGTAAGAGTCAGTTTGACTGAGACCTGTTTTGGGGGCCTGTGCATACATACATTCATTGTTCCATCCAAAGACAGTATTAGTTATAGGATGCCTCATGATAACCTGTTATTGTCTATAATGTTCCTGTCAATTTGAAATGTATTACAAGTTTATAAATCATGTTATGAGCATCTTTGTTTTCTTCTTTCCCATCTTGGCCTTATGATTCCTCTGTTGGCCTTCTACTGTACTGTGTAGTAACTGGTATATTTGAACACAGTTCTTCATCTTCCAGGAAACTTCCTTCTAAGTTAATTTTATCTCCTATCTGTCTTTTTTTCTGATTTTGTTATGCCGTGTCACAGAATTTGTTTTGCCCCACCACAAAAAAAGCAAGCTTCACACTCTTCTTGACTTCGAGCTGCTTCATCATCTGAGTGGAACCAACTGATAAACCATCAGAACTGCTGCTGAATTTAATAGATAGGACAGGATAAGGAAATTGGAAATGCTCACATATTTAGCTTTATTGTCACTTGTCCATGGTACAGGACAAAACTTATATCTAAAAATGTTAATTCTCTGTGTAACGGTTACAGTTGGCTTCTTAGATCTCTGGGTTAAGGGCCATGGGAAACACAAAGAAAAGCAAAAACAATATTTTCTGTTTTTGGGGTTCTATGAAGTGATGATATGGTCTTGCTGAAATTCTGTCCTTAAAATTCCATTGATTCAGTGAGGGAGTAGAGATAATGTTTTTAGAAGATAACATAAGCTAACATCCTATCAGATTACCACAGGCCACTCTACTGATTCAAACTGCACCAGCAAATGTTTCCAGGAGTCTGCAGTATTACTGAAGTACTTCTTATGAAGTTTTCTTATGGCAGCCAGATTCCTAACTTTGAAAACTGCGATTTGGTGGCCAAGGTTGTTGTGATAAACACATCATTTAGAATTAAGTATTTACCATCTGCTATCTCCTCTTAATTGAAAGTGTAGAAAACCTCATAAATCACATCTATGCTATAAGAGAAATATATTAATAGGTATCAGTGAATTACATGCATACACTTTAAACATATTAACATACTCACCAGTTTCAGATGTAAACAGACGTCAAACTTCTTTGCTTCCTACTGCTGAACACATTCAAGTAAATTCTCTGACATATTTTTTCCTCTTAGAAAAGATCATCTCGCTGGAAATAGGCAATTTATTGTTTTCTAGTGTATATAGAAGGCAGCATTTCTATTCCCAACCCCTTGTGCCTTTTCACTAGCTATCACACACTACTGGAATAATTGTTTGTTTTCATCTGGGCAGAGTATGAGATCTTGACTGTAAAAAGTACAAGTGTTTAGGTGAATGAAGAGGTATGGCCCACTGGAGGTCAGTGGAATCATGCCCAGAAACTGCTTTTGCTAATTTGAACATATGTCTTTCATTTTCACCCTCTCTTCATCGCTCTACAGGTTTAGTCCACCTGGGTAGAACCTTGAAATTCTTCCTATTAGGGTCTACATAGTTGTCTGCTTGGAGTCATATTAGTAAAGTTCAAGGAAGTCATTTCCATTTGCTCAGTTGTGTGGAGTGCAAACTTAGAGGAGTTTTAATTCTGAATTTTTAACAGCTGAATATTGGAAATATGATTCCCTGAGGCCATAGTGGTTAATTAAATTATTGGGGTTTTTTTAACGAAGAGGACCTCAGGATATAATCAGAGTTATATCCTTTCTTGACCTGTATGCTCTGTTATGGCCCAGCTTTAGCTGAAATGCAGGATGCTTCCAGGGTGGAAGCCGTGTTGTTAAAGTTTAACTGTTGCCTTGTTTTAATGACTGCAGAACCTCTAAAGCTTTGTCTGCAAGAGAATTCTCAGGCTACTAGCAATGTGTATGATTGATAGATGTAAAAGGTTAGGACCTTGTCTGAAAGAAAATTTCTTTCTTATACTCTAGAGCAAACATAGCTCAAAAACATGGTAAATGAGCCTCAAGAAAGCAATCTGGAAACTGCAGAATATTGAACCAAAAGTAAAGTGTGTAGAAGAGAAATCAGACCAAGGAAACTTGCTTAGAAGCTTCCAAAAAGTTCAGAACATGGATGTTTTAAAGTCCCGTGGTGTTGTTACAGATAGCCCTGTTTTCTGCTGCCTGGCATGTCTTCATTTTCTGGTTTGGTATTGCCTTTATAGATGTCTTTGTTTTGTTTCGAGATGCTGTTAAGGGATGTATATCTATCTCATGTGTTCTGGCTGAGGAACTACCCGCTATGTTGTGCTGTGTGCCCCCAAAAATCTGTACTGATCTTTGGAAGAAATAAAAGGCTTGTTACAATCTGCATTTATATTGCTATGGAAAGAAACACAGGATTAATTTCTTGCTTGCCTAGAGTAATTGGGATGCAGTGGTGATAATCTTCTCTCCATTAGTACTCTGCCTTCAACAGGAATTGGAAGAGGACGTAGTAGCTTGGTGATCTCTAACAGTACTGTTATATTTGAATTTTTCTGGGTTTGGCAGGAGAGTTGAACTCATACCTGGTTTATGTACATGGAGCAACACAAATTTTGGGCTTCCACCATGCAAGAGTATTGGATCGCACTGTTTATTACAAAATGGTGGCTTATTTTTAGTGAAAAAGTATTAAACGTTTTGATTATAATGACAAATTATACTGGTTATGCTGGATAAATGAATGGCTGTCAGGATCACTGTAACATTCTTCAGTTTTCTAAAGATAGATGCTGTGCAATTACTTAATTATATCTTTTAACTAGAAGCTATTTTCCCTTTGTTTTATCCTTATGTGTCTTCTCTACCAGCACCCACTGGGAAATATCAACAACAATTATTAAAGTATATTTGCTAGCATTGTTACCATTTGTCTTTATCTGGAGCCCATACTTTGGGCCCTTTCCAGAAGTGTTCATCATACAGGAGGTTAACAGCTTTCATTTTCTCTGCTTTCACAATTCTGTCTTTCGCAGACCGAAGGTAATTTGCCTTTTACCCCGCAGAGACTTCGTAATGCACTCTTTAATTATATTTCTGTAATTTAAAGAACTTTTCAGTTTTGATGGAAGAAAACCTACATGGGCAAACATGAAACTGACTGAACTTTTTCTTTGTTTTAGCTACATATGCAATAGATATTTGAATAGGAGAAAAAGGTGCCATCCTGGGTTATGCTTGCATGGTTGGGTGCTAGGAGTCTTCTGCCACATTTCCCCACTAACCAGTTGCTGCTTATTCCTTAAACTTCCTATTCTCATCCCATCAGAACTAAGTTTTTTGTGCAGATTCTTAGAAACCCGGAGAATGTTTTCACTGGAGCACTGTTGAAGATGGCATTGTGGAACAATAGCACTGCTTTTGTTTCTTTTGCTTACGAGTTTGACAGTGTGACGATCTATCTGTTCAAATGCTTTGAAAGTTTTCATAATTATTCCAGTTCTGTGTCAGTGTTTTTCACTGCAAAGATTGATTGAACCAAGGAAGAGACAATGTTTGACATAGTAAAAGAAGGAGGGGGCATGAAATCAGCTCCAGTTCTAGTATATTTTCTTAAGAATATAGCAAAAGTGAAAGAAAACAAATGCAATTGTGGCAAGATGGAAAGGATGACTAGTTCAAGTCCACATGTTAAAGATCAAGTGCAGTTGCTTGGAATAAAATCTGCTACAGTGAGGAATAGTTTAAGAGATCTAAAATAAATTCCTGAGGGAGAAGAATTTTCTTCACTGACAACTTCCCTGAGTAAGTATTCTCCATATATGTAAGCACATAAGGAAGCTACATGCTGTAAAGTTCAGTCTGGAAAGTTATATTTCCATGCACTCTGTCTCTGCTAGAGACACAGAAGAGCTGCTGGTGCTTTCATTGCTTTGTGACAAAAAAAATGCTTATTAAAATCAAGGGGCTTTTTTCACTTGAAGCAGACTATTTTTTTCCCTGCTCTTTCTTCCTGACTGCAAGTTTAGTTAATATCTTACCTCTCTGGTAAACAAATGGTCCAGTGAATATAGGCTTTTCTTGCTTTCTGAGCAGATGCCGAAGTGGAGATAATGTAACAAGTACCATAAAAGAGAGAAGGAAAAAAAAGTGATGGGAGGGAAAGCACTGATCATTAAGAAGACTTTATATTAAGTGAGGATAAAATAGCAACAACTGCTATGAAGCATTGTTTTCACAGCAGAAAGGAACTCTGTCTCCCAGTGTGTGTAATGATGCACTGGTGAAGTGAATTCCAAACTCACAGAAGAAAATTATCATTGTTAAGACCAACTTTTAATGAGGTTTACAATTCTATCTCCAGTGTCCTGAAAAATGTGATATCTGCTTGAAAAAAAGTAATCTATTAGTTATTAGTAATTTGGGTTTTCATGATGTCAAACATGAAGTTATGCAAGCTGTATTTCTCTCTTAAATGAATAGATGATGGATTGTTTTATAAATCATAAAAATGCATTTTGCTTTATTTTCCTACTAGATGTCTTTTTAAGTCAGGTTTACAAGCACTTCCAAAGCTTTTTGTAAAATAAAGCAGTCTTGCAATTAATAATATTTTTCAAATAAAATATGCTGGAGATACCCTTGCACAGTGACACTCATTGGAGAAATGGTCTTAAAAGATGTTTTGGTTTTCAGTTCTGTTATCACCCCAGTCAGTGTGGAATCTTTTCCCCTCTCAAAAGATGTGACTAGCCTGTCATGAGTAAAGCTGCCTTGTTTTAGCTGACTAGACAAGTCATTCTGTTGTTCCCCTATTCCCATTTATTATTTACAGACAGGTTTTTTTCTTATTGCTTCTTACTGGAGCAAGAAGCACTCATTCAATCTGTTGTGTCAGAACCTTTATGAACAACCAAAGTTTTACAAGATTTTCAGCTCTTACTAAAGTTTTCAGCATGTTCCTTGTCAAGTAACTCATCATTTTAAATGTCCTGCTAATAATCTAGTTTAGAAATGTTAAGCCCTTCCAAATATCTACTCTTTTATGCAGAACTAGTAGGTTTTGGCTCTGATAATGGGTAAAGAATGATGCAAGCATATGATATTGGATAAAAATGGCAGACTGCAGTTTTGCATATGTGTAACTTACAGTTTCTGGGTATAATGTTCCCTGTGTCATGTGTTGAAGATACCAACATAGGAGGCTTTCTGCATTGGGTCTGCAATTTTCTCTCCCTTTTCAATGAAGATCAGTATTCCCTTTCCTTGTCTAAAGGGCTCCAACTCTAGGTGCTCCCTTAATCCTTCTTTAAAATAAGTCCTGCAGCTTTTACTCCTGAGGTCTGGTTATCCTCAACCTATAGTATCATAGGGAACCTCAACTTATGAGAGATACTATGAAGCTAAGCTCTGCCACTAGATGTAACTTGCCTGCATTCTGGCTACTAGATTTTTCACAGTCCCTTTGTCATGGGACTGTAGTGGATTTTCATTCCTTTGTCAGTGGTATAAGGTTATTCTTATGTGGTGAGTAATTCCAAAATTACTTACAGTAACAACTTCTTTGATACCTTTATGAAAGCAATTTGTAGCTGTTGTTTTTTGTTTAAAACAACAATTTTTATCTGAAAGGAGGTTTTGCTCAGAACTTAAACTTTATTGCTTTTCCATTTTCTAAAATCTGTTGCAGAGCTTGGGGTAAAGATCATCCCAGAACTATATTGTCCTATGCTGTAGTTTAGTCTGCTGTGTATTACTGGATTTCCAGACACAAGGTGCAATTTATCACAGCATATCTTTATTCTGGTCTGTCAGTATTGCATATTGTGGGTTACCACCATGTTTCTTATCCCAGAGCTACATACATAATTTATATCCTCTCATATCTAGTTAAGCATTGCAGGTTTTTGTCACAACTGCTCCGCTTCAGACTCCTCTTCTGAAATACCCTCTTGCCATTGTGGTATCCTTTGCAGGCAGAGTGCACGTGAGCAGTGGTCTCATGATAGCTTATGACACCCAGCAAGTCATTGAAATATCTTGGTAAACTCAGTATTTCTTTTGCCCTTCTCATCTCCACTCTTTCTTCAAAAGGCTCTGGTTTTTTTTTAAAGAGCTTTTCTAATTTTAGAGGTTAAAACATGCTATGCAACCTACAGCCTAGGTATTTCTCTCCCTTCCTTTGGTAGTGTTGCCTCTTGTTGACTGTCCTTGCCTCCTTGCCTTGGTCGTACTTTTTTCTCCTATTTAACCACTTTTTAGCAAGATGCCTTGAGCTTTTGGGCAACTCTTGGTCATTTGGTAATATCTTCTTCCCCCTACACCACCAATTGAAATGCAAAATGTGCATTTTTTAGTCTAGCATGTATCAAGACTAATATGGGCTAACAAGGTTTGAAAAATCTTTACACAAATAACAAATACGTGGAATTGCTGGGCAGAAACTCTGGTTTTGATCCATACAATTCCCTATTACTTGTACACTGGGAAAAATGTACCTGCCCTTCTCAGCAACAAATTGGATGTATCCTACCGATTTATTTTGTAATAATTACCTACAGTGTACTTTCCTGTATTGGTTGTTATGAAACAATAGCTGCATCACCAGAGGCATAGTAAGAGAACATTTGCAACCATAACAGCGCATTTACTTTGACGTTCATTGAGCCTTCGAAGAGCAAAAAGCTTCCTTCTGCCTCCTTTTGTATGTTCCTCTTCTGTCCCCCAGCTGACCCTGTAACTTACTGTCTTGAGCGTGTACCTCAGAAGCACTGTCTGTTTAACTAGACATGAATAAGAGATTTCTTTCCCTCTGCAGAGCTGACCCCTGAGGAGAAAGCCATGAGGATTGCCAAAGCTATGCGTAAGCAGTCATCAGAGGTAAAGGAGAAATGGGAGAACCTAAATGCCAGTGCCACTATCTGGCAGAAGCAAGTGGATAAAGCATTAGAAAAACTTAAAGACCTACAGTGTGCCATGGATGACCTAGATGCTGACTTGAAGGAGGCTGAGAATGTGAGGAATGGCTGGAAACCTGTGGGAGACTTGCTCATAGATTCATTACCAGATCACATTGAGAAAACAACAGTAAGTATGGAACTCCTGGGAAATGTTTAGCCTGTGTGAGAGTCAGACCCCTCCATTCTACTGCCCCTAGTCATGTTAGATATGTATACACTCTATACTTAAATTCTCATGTATGAGTTTAAAGTGTTCTTTAAAGACTAGATCTGAGGTCGCAAAGAAAGTCTAGTGCTGTGCCACCTTCTCTGTGTCATCTGTGATTGCATAAGCACATGTGATCAGCAAGCTATAGGTGTGTACACAATATAACGTTCATTAAATTAAAAAAAAAAAAAAAAAAGTGTTCTAGGATTTAAATACTTTCCTCCTAGAAATTTTGTCTACTCTATAGCTAGGCTTTGGGTATGTTTGGAGCTGTGCCCAGGCACTGGAGTATGAGCAAACTGAGTCAGTAGTCATCACAGCAGATGACAGTAGGCTCCCCTTCTTTTTGTAGTGGTAAGCTATCAGATCTGTTTGGCCATCAGGCACAGCTTTCTTCTTAGAACAACATTTACAGCTCTTGCAGTCATACAGAAGTATATACACTGTTTTACTTTCTGTTCCTTAACATTCACAAGCTTCACACATCCATTGTCTATTTTGGCTTGTATGACTGACAATTTATATTTGCTTTTACTTTAGCTTGGCTTCTCTTCAAGATTACTTCAAAGTAAATAATGCATACTACCATATAATGTTCTCATGGGTGTAGCAGTTCTTGCAGCCAGTGTTCCAGGCCACCCATGAAGGGCTTAGCACTTCAAGGCTTGGCTGTTCATGATGGGAAGTAGTCATTCCCTGCTTAGCTGCATGGTTTGGGACACAGTAATACAGAGCTCCTCAAAGAAGGAATACCTTCTGATAACTAATGTGGTCCAGGAAAGATGACTGGAAATAGCACAGTGCTTAGAGGGGGAGTGCCTGAATATCAGAGATTCCAGGAGAACATGTGGGTATGCACATGTAGGTAGAGAAAATTGCTGTTTCAGGCAGATTTAGAAGTTAGCACTGAGCTTCTGTTTCACAAACACAGTATTTCAGTTTTTACACTCAAAAATGAATATGGCAAAACAGTAGAGGACCTTGGGGTCATATACCTGCCCATCCGTGTCTTCAGAATGGGACACTGGTGTTAGAAAAGTGAAAGGCCATAAGCTGCAACCAGTTTTCTGCAAATACTCTATGTATATGCAGCTCATGGACTTGCATGAAATTAACACAGGCCTGCATTATTTCACATATATCATTGTATGCGTCCTTATTCTCCAAATTTTATTGTTACTCTTGGGTTTAATAGAACCAAAATCTTTTTTAAAAAAACCTGTCGAAGCTGATTTTTATTCAGACTGCTGCTGTTTCTTCTCCTCCCTGTTTTACATTTTAATATAGATACTAAAGCAAGCAATAAGATGTTGATGCTGAATAGCTCTCTGTTCTCATGTTAAGAAGTAATTTGTCATATCCTGATGACTTTTTCTGTAAAGAAGAGTAAAGCAAATTCTTTTAGATTTTCATTGCTGTGTTGAAACTGAAACATCTGCTAAAGTAATAGGGGCCTGATGGCTGTCCAGAAGCCACAAGCTTCTTTCTTGACAGTAGATTCCTTTTGTTCCTGGGTCTGGTGAGAGAGGTTTTGAAGGGAGATAATAATTGAACTGCCCAAAGAAAATCTTTTTTCCGGTTGTTCTGGATTGTTTCATGATGTGTAATCAAACCATTTATAGGATTGAATAATTAACTGCTCACAGCAAGAAAGACACTTGATGCATCTTTTCAGCTGTAACTAAAACTTACACCAATTTTGTCTTAATACTGTATTTAGTTCCATTTGATTCAATAAACCTTTTCCTTCTTTTTAATCATTGTAATAGTTTTACTCTATAGTTCTAATCATGTAAATCATTGTACTCCTTTTCCTTAGAAGTTACATTCTTTCATGCTTTGGTAATTCAATAATAGTTTTTAAATTAAAGTTTTGTCAGCTGATTAATATTGGAAAACTGTAGTACTGAATACATCTTTTTTCTATAGGATCACTTGACAGGCTGTATACTGCTAAAGCTCCTGATAGAGCATTACATATTTCTTTTTGGAAAGAAAAGCTCTGAAATCATATGGCAGCACTAAAAAACTTATTTGAATTATTCTAGGGGTGCAGTTTGGATATGGGTGCTTGAGTAATTTCATACTGTTAACCTCTAAAGATGGATATCAATGAGTTAATAAGAATATTGAAGTAAGTGAAATTTCTTTGCCGGAGAACTGAGTTGCATACAGTTGTTTAGCATAAGCTGCTGCGTTGGGCACATCAGCACCATGTTGAGTTTACGCGCCCTTTTGTGCTGCTCAGATGTCCAGTGAACATGTATGCTTCTTACTTTTTTAGGCTTTTAGAGAAGAAATTGCTCCCATCAACTTGAAAGTTAAAACAGTGAATGATTTATCCAGTCAGTTGTCTCCACTTGACCTTTATCCATCATTAAAGATGTCTCGTCAACTGGATGATCTTAATATGCGGTGGAAACTTTTACAGGTATTCTTCTGAATGTGTACAGATCACAGTGCGGGGAGGGATTCTTCTCACTCTCTTCTGTTCATTTCTGTCTTTAAGGTGTAACTCTAGCAGTGCCAAAGCAGCAAAGGAAGCTGTCTTTCCTTCTGTGGCTTGACCAAAAGCTTTTCCTTTCAAGCTGTCTCAGCAGTTTACTCACTCAGGAAACTGCATTAATCTCTGGAGACTATTGTGAACTATTTCTGCATACTTTTTTTTTTTTTGTATGTCTTACAGCAGTATTTTTATTTCATAAGTAATTGTTACTGAAAAACAGTGTAAATATTTCTGTTGTGTTTCCTTCTTCTATGAAAGCTTCTTTATTTTGGTTTTCAATATTCAGTTTCTGCATGGAATTTCACTTAGTGACCTAAGCCTTAGTAGAGCTATAACAAGATGTGAGCAAAGCACATTTAGCATTATAAAACATAAGAGGGTATGCTGTGAGAGGGTTTCATATTGCTTGGTTATGATTATTGTGCTTAAATGGTCTGAGAAATGTAAATCAATATGCCTGATTATAGTTCAGACTCATGCTCAGTTTCATGGTGAATGATTTAATGAAGTTTTTTTACATCGGTTAACGTTCAATTATCAATTTTTGCACTTTCTCACTCTCTTTTATTATTTGGAAATACTTATTCTATACAGCTATTTAATTCTTTACCTGGTTTCTAAGTGTGATATTAGGTGTGTGAAAGACTTGAGGGAATGACAGGGGATCTGTCACTCCTCTAGCTGAGGGTAGTGGGATTGAATTTTCAAAATGTGTGTATTGGCTTTTGGGCTACTAATTTTGAATCAGTTGCTTCTGCAAGTATTAATATGCCATATCAGCCCTTCCCATTCCTAATGTAATTTGGTAGTGAGTTTCTTTTTGTTTCTTTTCCATTTCTTTTTTTTCTTTTTGTGTCCTCTTCACTTGAGTTAACTAAGCAGCCAAACTGCTGCTGGTTGTGCTAGTGCAGTTTCAATTAATAAATCAGGGGGGAGTCACATCAGCCAGTGAAGTGGCATCTTCCGAAACGGTTCTGTGTTTGAAAGGCAGCTGTGAGATCAATGCAATCAAACTAAGACCTGCTGACTGTGGAAATCTGGACAACTGGGAGAATACTACAAGATGTGAACATGACTTTAATCAAGTAAATGAAAGAAAAAAAGTAGCCTTGAATAGCTGGATGTCAAAGTACTATGACACACAGATAAATTTATTCAACTAAAAATTAACATTAACAAGTGGTTTTATTATCATGACCCTGGTGTTACAAAGTAAATGTAATGTAAATTTTGTGTATGTGTGCTTATGTGTAGGTGTCTGTAGAGGATCGCCTTAAGCAGTTGCAGGAGGCACACCAAGATTTTGGGCCTTCATCACAGCACTTTCTTTACAGTAAGTTCTTTGAATTAATAGATGCATGTGAGATACGACAGCTTTCTCAAACACTGACTGCTCTTTACTTCAGGTTTCCCTATGGCTTGAGGAACAGGAAGTTCCTCTTCCACATTGCTATCTACCTCCCTGGTTTTGTACGAGTGTTTCATAACTCCCCTGACATTCTCACTGGTGTGCTTCCCTTAGGTATCAGTGTAATACCTTGCTGAGCTATGGTTGCGTTCTTCGTTGCTTTGGGTTTTGTCCTCTGTTCCAGAATCTTTGTGTACATAACCACTTCTTCCCGTCCCCTGCTGCCTCTTTCCTCAGTTTCTTTTCTCTTCCACACTTGTAGGAAAAACAAAAAGCATGACCCGCTTGTGTGTTTTGTTTGGTTTTATTTTTGGTTGTGATTGTTTGTGTTTGGGGTTTTTTTTGTGTGTCTGTGGGGGGTTTTTAACAAAGTGTTAACCCAATCAGCTATTCTGTTTTTAACTGAAGGCTTCAATAATAAAAATAAAATTATTGCAGGAGTTGAGAAGTGAACATAAAAATAAGCAGCTCTGTCCCAGAGGTTCCCGAGTGCTGTATGTCCCTGTATAGCTAAAGAGCTAATATAATTAAAAATGATAAATAAATCTTGGTGCTTTCTTGAGTTATGTGACAACTATCTTTTCAGTAAGCATCATGGTAAATAGGCTGCAGTGTATTTGAAATATTGCAGCTGTTATGCAAAATGATGATCCCTGGAGCCATTTTGTCATTTTTTAAAAAAACTGAGAGAACAAATATATTTGAAATGATGTATTTTTATTATTATTATTTATTTTATTCTGATTAAAAGTACTGTATAGTGTTGTGATAGTGGTTTTGTAGCCCTTCTAGTCTCAAACTTGTAACCTTGATTTCAACATCTGTGGACAGTACACCTATGTAGTAATTTGCTAAAAAGAATATAGATAGAGTCATAGAATTATCAGGGTTGGAAGGGACCTTAAAGATCATCTAGTTCCAACCCCCCTGCCAATGGCAGGGACACCTC
>JAAGNO010012735.1:160321-174584 GCA_033439905.1 Ceryle rudis | reverse complement strand
AGTTGAGGATGTCCCTGCTCTCAGCAGGGAGGTTGGACTAGATGACCTCTAGAGGTCCCTTCCAACCCAGACATTTCGATGTTTCTATGAAGTTTAGACAGAAGGTTTGACAAACTTATTGAATATGTATTTATTTCATAGGTTGTTCACAGTTGTTTGAGATTTAGTAAGGAGAGTTTTCTGTTCTGTTCATTTATAACTGAGTCAGACAAGACAGGATTGATGTCTGTAACAGAAAATTTAAAAATTACAGCCTATATTACATAGCATATCAATAAAAATATTCTAAAGAGCAACAGAAGAATAAAGGAGACACTGTGTATGATTGTAAAACATCTTTGAGGAATACACAATGAACTGAAAGGAATGTGCAGAAAACCTAATTACCCTGGCATTTATCACTATTGTTCTTCTAACTGTAATTCAGGTATTCTTCATCTATGTACCTTTAAATGATATAAATTCTTAGATATTTGTACTGTGCAGAAGAAACAAAAAGGTAATACAGAAAGGGTCATAGTGAGTTTAATCTCATGCAAGGCATTACATAGGGAGAGCAATTTCGTGGCATGATCATTAAATTGATCAATATCATACTCCATATTTGCCCTGGTAATTTTTCTGTAATCCTGTAAAGAGGCTGGCATCACCAGCATCTTAAAAATCCCATTTTATCACCTCCTATATCTTGTTCAACTTTATGGGAGGCAGGAATAAAATGCTTTCTGCATCTCCATTTTTTTCAAGACATTCCAGGAAGTCTTTCCCGATCTTTGGTTTATGCCTTTGTAGGGAAGAGACAGAGAACTAATGGAACTTGGAAATGTAACTTCTTTTTTCTTATTCTGTTTATATCCATAATCTCATTCTTACATGTATTAAGAATCATTTCCTTAGAAGGGAAAATGAAATATAATTTTCAGAAAGAGATAATACAGGTTTCAATCTTTGAGAGCTTCTTCAATTACCAGTTCCCGTGCTGGTCTTTGTTTTCTATTAAAGAGCAGTAGTGCATTTTCTCTGGAGGGATTTCAAAATATCTGCATATAAATTGCTCCACCAACCTCTGCTATACATTACCCTTTGCAATGCATTATGCCAACTTTTTTTTGCCACAAACCAGTATTTTCTAATGGGCTTAAAAACAAAATAGAAAATATACAGTATCTAGATAAAATGCCATGACATATTTAGAGAGTGGGGATGTTGTTATGCTATTTGAAATTTTATGAGGGCAGAAAAATCAGAGTTCTGAGCGTTGTTGATTCGTTAGTGATCAGTAAAGATCCTGATTTCAGGTAATGTTTGGTGTAGGTAACTACAGAACAGAAGGCTGCTTAACATAATGCCAGAGTACTGTTTCATTGTCTGCTCTTGTGGTGTGTGTTGATGGTTATCAACACAGACAGAGGCCTTGTCCATGCTAAGAAATTAAAACAAAACAAAAATAAAAACAAACAACAGCAAAAAACCCACAACAAAAAAAAAAACCACCACCACCCATGTAAAAAAAACCCCCCACAACCACAACAAAAAAACCACCACACACCTGTCTCTAGTTTTCTTATACATAAAAAGCTGAAAAAGAACATCTTGACTTTTTTTCCACGATAGTTTTTATAACACCCGGAGATGTACAATTTACTCCACTTATTTCAAGAGGACTGTTCTCTTGTTTCTAGAGATCGTTAAGTGATGTGCTAACTATTTCTCAGCTCTTTATTTACAACGAGGAAGTGTTTTTAACATGGATTATCTTTGCCAATTGTAATTAGAAAGCTGCCAGCAAACATAATGGATAGGGAACAGATTTTAAGAGTAAATGTTTGTCATTTAAGCTTTAAAGCACTCCATTAATATGTAGTTTTTAAAATGTGGAATATTTTACAGCTATAATGTTTATTTTTACTTACTGAAATTTAATCAAATGCATTTAGACTTTTTACATTACACAGTTTTGTCATGTAATCTATTCATGGATGCATGTTTTGCTGTACGGCTTATGTTCTGTCGGTACTTTTGGCAGAAGAGACCTAGGATACACTTACTCTGAGTAACTCAATCTTCTGATAAAACACAAACAAACAAAAAAACTCAAAAAAACCAAACGGAAATGCTGAATAAATTCTGTTGTGGCTGCCAGCAAAACACTTTGAATTCTTCTCTGACTGAACTATGTGGGAAGATGTAACATGTTCACACCACTTTAATTACTGCCCTGTAGACCAGCTCACTTCTGTCACAGCAGAAAGCCCTTCTTACGCCACCTAATGTGCAGAATGAAATCTCATAGCCTGGGCTCCTGTAGACCTTGAAATGTTCTTTTCATCCAGTGCCCTCTACATCTATGAGCCCAACTGTGTTTCACTCAAAGTATCACATCACTCTACTTGTAGTTCTTCCTGAAGCTAGCTGAGTACTTGTGAGAGAAGGTGCTCCTTGGTGCAAGCATCACTGTAACCTGGGACAGAATTGCCACCATAGATGTAACAGTGAGGGAAGATTCTGTAGATTGTCTGCTCTTGGTGAAATGCATGTTTTGAGCCTTTTCAAAAGGTCAGTGAGATGACTAAAAGTGAACTCATTTACTTTCACAAGTTACAATGTAATTTTTTTTTTTCCATGTAACTTCAGCATCATCCCAAATTTAGCTTTCCATTAGCTTCTCTGCAGGCTTAGTTTTCCATCATTGGGAGTTACAGATTGTTTTCTATAGAAAAATACAGAAAATGACATTTCTTCACAATCTTGGCAGATAGTTGCTAGCAGGGCTGAGTTTTGTGAAAGCTTGTTATCTCTCAGTAGTAAAAACAGTCCATCCACTTCTACCTAATTGCCGTCTGGGACTTACCAGAAGACCTCCAGAAGAAACAAGTTGGAGGTCTCTTCATGATGCAGTAAAATCATTTTGCCTACAGATCTTTAGAAAATGACCAGACCACTTCTGTGAATAAATTACATATTGCTTTAGTTGCTTACCTTGTTTTAGCAACTCTGGTAATTAGCAAGTTAGCAATTTCCAGTCCTTGGCTCCAAGGATGACGTATTTTACATAATACATGTAAAATACAAAGAAGTGTGTAATCTTTTGTTTATTGATTTCCTCCTTCTTGTATGTTCTTTGTGTTAACTGAGCAAGGTAGCAGAGCAGCAGGGGAAAATCTGAGTCTGCTTTTATTCTCTAGGCAGTAACTGACAGGCAATTTTAACTATTGCAGTGCATGTTTTAGTTTGCTATGTTGTTGTGTTGAACTGTGTCATGAACTTGCATAAAAAGGAGCTATAAGATCCTGGTCAGAAAGATCTCCCCCAATTTGGTCAAGTCTGTCTCATGTTAGAGACCATCCAGTATTGTAAAGTTCCTGTGTACGTTTCTCAGCACCCGATCTGCTTCCATTAGTCTTGCATCAATAACACAAAAGCTACTCTGTAGCCACAGCAGAGAAAGATGGATCTTGTTTCAAAGAACTGTTTTACAAACCAAATCACCAGAAAGCACTTTGTCTTGCATGCCCACTGTTTGGAACGCCTAATAAAATTACTCCTTTCTCTGACAATTTTATTTGTAGCATAGGAAGGTTATCTGCACACTTCTTTTCTTTTCCTTCCTGTGAAAATCAAATTTGTGTCCGCATAAAAGTCCCTGCATATTATGAAATTGTTATAAAACAAAACTTTGTATTAAGAAATGTTGCTGTTGAGACTCATTCTTCCCCTCTCCCCGAGTCTTTTACAGCTCTTTTTAAATTTACAGTCACATTTTTTTCCTCAGCTCTGTCCACAGTAGTCTGGCTTTGCTGTCTTCTGTCTTAAATAAAGCCTACCCTTGGAATGTATTCAGTGGTGGTAGCAGCACTGCCCATGGCAGCAGAGTTGCTGCCTCCTTTGACCTGAACGGACTATTGAGCTGGTGATTCACTCACTCTGAGCCTGTTCTTTTGCTGGATCCATGTTTGGGATTGCTCAGTTGTTACAGATAGTTTCTTGCTAGTTTTTTTGGGATGAGGCTGGCACAACCGTGTTCACCTTGTGTAGTTATTTAGCAGCAGCTGTCAGGCAGTACAGACTTTCAGGTAATTATGAAGAAACCTAGCTGAAGAGATACTCACTTGGCTTTTTTTAGTTCCACCAAATGATCAAAATCATAAAATGCCTTGGGGTGGAAGGGACATCTAGATGTCATGTAGTCAACCCCCCCTGCAGTAAGCAGGGACATCCTCAGTTAGATCAGGTTGCTCAGAGCCTCATCAAGCCTGACCTTGAATGTCTCCAGAGTTGGGGCCTCCACCACCTGCCTCCAGGGCAACCTGTTCCAGTGTTCCACTACCCTCATAGCAAAGAACTTCTTCCTAACAGCCAGTCTAAATCTACCCTTCTCTAGTTTAAAACCATTGCCCTTCCTCCTATCACTATGTGCCCTTGTAAACAGTCCCTCCCTTGCTTTCTTGTAGGCCTCCTTCAGGTATTGGAAGGCCCCTATAAGGTCTCCCTGGAGCCTTCTCCAGGCTGAGATACCCCAATTCCCTCAGCTTGTCCTTGTAGGAGAGATGTTTGAGCCCTCTGATCATTTTTGTGGCCCTCCTCTGGACCAGCTCCATCAAGTACATGTCTGTCCTGTGTTGAGGGATCCAGAGCTGGACGCAGTACTTCAGGTGAGGTCTCACCAGAGCAGAATAGAGTGGCAGAATCATCTCTCTCGACCTGCTGACCATGCTTCTTCTGATGCAGCCCAGGATGTGATTGACCTTCTAGGCTTCAAGTGCATATTGTTGGCTTATGTCCAGCTTCTCATCCACCTGAAATCCCAAGTCCTTTTCCCCAGGGTTGCTTTCTATTACCGCCTCTCCCATCCTGTATTGATAATGAGGATTGTTCTGAGCCAGGTGCAGGACCCTGCACTTAGTCTTGTTGAATGAACCTCATGAGGTTCACCTGGGCTCACTTGTCCAGCTTGTCCAGGTCTGTCTAAATGACATCCCAACCCTCTGGTATATTGACCATACCATTCAGCTTCGTGTCATCTGCAAACTTGCTGATGCTGCATTTGATCCCACTTTCTATATCACTGATGAAAATATTAAACAGAACTGGTCTCAGTATGGACCCCTGAGGGACACCACTTAGTCTATACACAGTCCATCACAAAGGTATTTCTCTTTCAAATAAAAAGAGAATCATAAAATATTTTCTGGTCATTATTTTATTAGATATAAATTTCACATTCTGTGTTTTCTGTAAAGAAAAAAATGTAGCTGTTCAGGTATTTACTTCACTAAATAGAAAAGCACAATAGTTGTATAGGATACAGATATTTTGGGTATATCCACTTTTTTTTTTCCTATTTTCTGTTAAGCACACACAAAATAGAAAAAAAAAATAATAGTTTTGCAGGGCATGTTGTCATGATTAAGGTGGTTTTTAGTCTTTCACATAAAACTGCTACTGAAACTATGTACTTAAAACATAGAATTTCAATAACAAAACTGTTGGTTGTTCTTAAATCTTGAAAACTCGATTTAAGTTAGAAGTTTGATTGGTGATATCAGCTCTTATTTATTACACATGATTTTATAAATTACTTAGAAGCTGGAATCTAAATTACAGTTAAATCTGCCCACATCCTAAATATACATTACAGTTGTATACTGGAGTATATCAGTATCTTTCGGGAAAATAAAAAAAAAAAAAAAGCAAGGATTTATCCAAGTATTTAATTTTTTTTTTCTTGTTTCTAAATAAAAAAAGACAAAATGTCTCTGGACCTATCAAAATTTAACATTTTATTGCAAGAAAATCAGAATTTTAAATTAACTTCTGCTATTGATCCATTGTTGTTTGTGTAGAGAGGTATCTGATGCTAGTAAACCTTTGCACTTCTGCTGCACACCCCAGGTGAGATTCTTGCAGCACCCCAGAAGTAGTAAATAGATTTCTTTATGGATGCATATTTTTTTAATGTCAGAAAATAGTGAACTGAGAAATAAAGGCTGCAAATCAGCAAAGTTCTTACCATGACAGCTAATTTTGACATAATCATTTCTAAGGCGGTAAACAGGATTGACTCAGCTGAACTGCATGTTGTTTACAGGTAATGTTTGCATCACTTAAAATTAAGTTAAATATATTTTTTTGTATATATATATTTAAAGTTTCTGTCATAGTACTACTGCCTACCTTTTAACAATTTAACAAATTAAAAAACATTTGGTTTTTAAATTTAACAATTTAATAAACAAAGAAATTTGAAGGTGTTTTAGTTAAGTCTTTTCTCAAAAAATCTTAAGAAATCCTTTTCACTTATGAAGTTGATAGTAAAATTACCGGTCTTGGTCTTTTTATTTCTATTTTTTTTGTTTGTTTGTTCATGGGTTTGGTTTTTTGGAGTGAGGGCATGAGGTTCTTGGTCAGGGAAGTTGAGGTGAAGCGATTTCCTTAGAACTTTTTCAACAGATACCAGTTCTAAATGGTGAACATGGTAATGATGTGATCCCACTTAACATGATAGGGCAGAAACATGGTAGCTTCATGGAGTTTATTAAATAAGTTCATCAGTATGAATCATTATATTTTCTGAAGCTGTATATGTTCCTCTTTCTAATATACTGTAGGGTTTTTTTTTTATTCCGGGGTTTTTGAGGATAATGGACAGTCAGTTGCCTTTACCTTGGCACAGCACCAAACCCAGATACATCCTTTTTTGTTGTTGTTGGCTTCGTGATGATTTACTGGTGTACCCCTTCCATGGAAATAATTGTCAAGCTACTTGGTTTTGAAATTACTTTTCTGGGCGAGGATAAACATAGTGCCATTTTAAAAGTGTCTTTCTAGAAATTGCAGAAACATTGATTTAGGTACTGGTATGCCTTAGCTTTGGAGTTCAGCATATCCTTGAAAGCCTCGACCACCTCATTTAGAATTTGAAATGTGAATGCAATTCATGTGTTGATATCAAACTGAAACCAAACAACGGTTTCAAGTCAGAACAAATGTGTTCAGATGTAAAGGTATGTAAAGATACTACAATATAATTTTGGAGAGGCTGTACTATAGTGTGTCAGAGTCAGTCAAGGTCTAACAAAAGATGTTGTTTTGATTGCCTGTTGTTTAAATCTCTCTTGTTTAAATGTAATCATGTGCAAGGTTTTTAGTTGTCTACTAGGGAATAATCGCAAAGAGAGAAGAGTTATACCCACTGTATTAATAGGAAATACATCTTTTGTCTATGAACTTCCATGAAAAACACCTTAGAGTCATAATGGTGCCAGATGTACAAATGAGACCCATGGCAGAGAGTTAAGCCTAATGACAAGCAGAAGCTGACTGTGGAGGCCTAAATCAGACTTAAAGCTGGAAAGTTCACACTGGTGTATGGAATGTAAAGTAGGGATCATATCCCCAATGCATGCAGTTTCCACGAGTGTATCTTAAAGGGTAATATAAAGATGGGATCTCAGCACTTACTTTGTTTGAAGCCTACCTCCCCTTTGTGGTACTTTTCCTGTCTCTGCAGCTCTTTGGAGCCTGTACCTTCTATTCCGTTTTTTTTTGTATCACCTAGAATAACAGGGTTCATTCTTGGTTGGTTTCTCAATTTAAAAGCATGATAAATTATTGTGCAACCTGAAGTACAGACTTTTAAATCTACCAACTGAAGACACAGTCCACTGTATTTAATAGCATCGTTTAAAGTCATTATTTGCAACCATGTATACCTGTATGTAGAAAAAGAAAAATGTGTGCAAATTAACAATTCTTAAATAGGAACAAAGGTGAAATAAGTGGTATTCTCTGCTCATTACTGTTAGATTTGCTAACCTAGCATAATTTCGTCATTAACTTTTAAAGGGAATGCTGTGATCTTTTTAACACAACTTGTCTAATTAATTTTCTACCAATCTAATTCAAATGTAAATACTTTGTAAGGCAAAAATGTGCAATCATTCCAGCAATTAATATTGATAAATTCAAGTAAAATGTGGCTTGTAGAAGGGAATTGGAGATTTTGGTAGACCTGTCATAATGCTTTGACCCCTATGGCTGCATATTGGAAACCTTGTTGGTTAAGCGGTGGGTTAAGCGATGCTGCCTATTGAATCTCTGTTCTGTGAGCACTAGTGCAGAACACACCCCCTAAATGAAGGTACCTATTGATTGTGTGAACAGCGATCAGGTTTTCCATTAGATGGGTTATAGGTCAAGCTTAAAATCATTGTATATGTTCTGATATATGTGTTCAGATATGCATTGAAGTTTGAAATAAACCTCAATGCTTTCAAAGCTTTTTTACCAATTATTTTATTGTGCTACCGCAGCAGGAAATGTTTCGGTTTTGCCATATTAGTGTGCCTCTTAGCTACATGGTCAGAGTTCAGCTGATAACAGTCACTCTTAGAAACAAAAGCAAATATTGTTAAGTATTGGAGGGCTATTGTCTGTCTAATTTGTGAATAAAAAAAAAAAAAAGGAGTTGGGTGGCACAGATCATACATTTTACTTGATTAGCTCAGGTATCACTTGCCACTTAAACACAGAAAATCACAATATCTTCAGGTTTTTTTATTCTTTGGAAGTGTTAATGTGTGCTGACTGAAACTCTGATTGCCTCATTCCTTTGTAGTCATGACACACAGACAACCTGTTGGGATCATCCTAAAATGACCGATCTCTTCCAGTCGTTAGGTGAGTGCGTTTCTTAAAATATACCATTATGTGATGCTCATTCCATGAGTGAAAGCTGCATTTGTATGCTGACCACGTCAGAGTTGTTTGAACTCTAACAGAGCATCTCCTACTTTGCAGTGAGATACACTGTGTGAAACCTACTGCCTTGATTACATCATCTGTATTGCTTTTCAGTAATATTAATTCTAAACTATATGCTCTGACTATGTTTTATTGGGGTATGTTATTTATTTCTTCTAAATCCACAAAGGATTGTCCAGTGATGCAGGCTGATTTTATCTTTAAAGAAGGATGCAAGTCTGTAGGGAACTATTTTTTGTAATAAATCAGAGCAGCCATGCTTTCAGTAAAGGCTAGACTATACTGTGATACAATTAGTTCAGTGTGCCCTGTTAACATCTACATTTACTGTGAAATCTCCCTTTCTAAGGAACAAAAAGGTAAAATACTGTTAAGTGAGGAAAAATGCTACTATACCAATCAGTTTCTAAAATAGAACTCATGGCTATGTGACTGTCCCTTTCAAAGCACTGTTTACAAAGTTGTGGCATAAGAAATTATAGCTTAAAAAGCCTTCTTTGTCTCTGACCTATGATTCCCTGATTCCTGTATGTTATCCGATGGAGTTGTAAATTATTTGAGAAACATACTGTATTTGAGCACTTGTCTGGAAATTACTTAACACTGTGTAATATGTATGTAAAACTCTAATATATTATGTATATGTACCAGGATTTCTGGTGTGCCAATCGCTGAAGGCCCTGGACTCTCAGAGTTAGGAGGTGGATTGCAGGTGGATTGGACTGCGGTCCCAACTTCTCAGTTTATTTGTTCTGATATATCCTACTAATTCATTGCAGAGAATTGAAGGGATATCAGACTTCTTCCAAAATGTGAAAATTTGTATGTAAAGGAAACTTATGGACTCATATTTTTAGGGCTGCTCATATTTCTGTTCTGCTTTTCCAGCTGACTTGAATAATGTGCGCTTCTCTGCCTACCGCACGGCCATCAAAATCCGAAGACTGCAGAAAGCACTGTGCTGTGAGTTTGGCCTTTGAGACAAATTGTTTCTCTACAGTACTTGGGGAAGGGAGAGTCAGCTTAACTCTTAATAACAGTAATGTTTGCCAAGGGACCAGAAACATCCTTGACAGATTGTCAACCAACAAAATGGCAGGAAGAATTGCCACTAGTAGGTGCCATTATTTCAAATAAAGTCAATTAATGTACAGCAGGTAAGTGGAAACGGTACGCCCACTAAGAATACTTAGAGAAGTGATAGGAAAATATTGGACATCTTGACTACTGCATACTCTTCCTGATAGAGAGAGGCTGATAAAAACCAATGAGAAATGATGTGTACTAAAATCCTGACCTTTGACAGAAACTCAGGTTTTTTATTATGTTTTAGAGCATTCTATTCCATTTTTTATGTGTTTACTGCTGCTAGATATAACTTTAAAAATATTCCTCCCTCTTAGAAACAATATCTTGCTGTGTGAATTCCAGTTAAAGAGGAGCTGAGGCCACTCAAAGTGTGAGAAGAAATGATACAGATACATATAGTTGGTTATAGGTAGTTAGTATTACTGTACATTTTAATCACAAAAAGCTCATGTGACAAAACAAACTACTATTATTAGCAATAATAGTATGTGTACATATACTGGGAATGCAGGGAAAGTTCTTAAATTTAGATAGGCAATAACAATCCACTTAATATGCACATTGGATATTCTGCCCAAACTTCTGTCCCTGTTCTTAGGCAATCTAGTAATTCAGCCACAGTGCACTCTGAAGAGCACATAGATTTTTGTCAGCAGGAAGGGTGTCTACTGAGTTAGGCTTATGTTTGTATCTTCAATTTTCTCTTAAATTTGCTAAGTATTAAAAAAACCCAAAACCTATTTCATACTATATCACAATTATGGTTTAATACAGCAGCAAGTTGCATGACTATGATGTTGAAAGTTTAGCAACTTCAGAAGCAATGTATCAGGAGTTCTTGTTCAGACCTCTAGACTTGGGACTTCCCTGAGTCACACAGCAAGTACCACACTGGGGTTTCTGGGCTCTTGCCTGAGTTTCCTCTGCAAAGCAAACTTAGAGTACTCTTTTGAGCCATCTTGCCCCTGATACTTCTGCATTGTCCTTGAGAATCAGGATGAGAAAGAGAAAGATGGTACTTTCCTGTGGGAGCTGAGCTGGCTTCTAACTGCTCAATGTTTATCTGAGAGAAATGGAGTTTAACTAATAGTTTGACATAATACAGAAATTATTACATTATAAAGAGAAGCAAGGCATGAGCACAAGAAAATAACTGAAAGGGCAAAAAGCTTAGAAGGAAGTGAGGTTTTGTGAGAAGGCAGAAAAGAGAGGATGCGTGGAAGAAAACTACCTGTAATCGAACTGCAAAAAATTCTGTTGTAGAGATGATGAGAATATGAATTTTAAAGATTAGGACTGTGAATGGAAAAGTAAATATATGAAAGTGCACAGCTACCAGAAAGAAAATAGAGTGAAGTAGAAACAAAATAATTAAAAAAAGAAACTGGACTGTTTTGGAAGAATTTTGGGGTTGTGAATGAGTATGCAGGTTGCAGATTTTAGACCTTTTAAAAGGTCTTGCAACATCTGGTATAAATATGTTGCACAACTTTACCAAATTTTTGTACTTCCATTCGGGACTCCTTGCTCTGGAAGGCCGTTTCAGCCCTGAAAGGTGTGCAGTACTGCAGTCTGAGTAGGAACACAAGAAGGGCAAAGCCATCCTAAAGATGCAAGCAAGGAAGGAGTTGCACAAAATTCTTGTGCACGCTGCTCCCCAGGAAAGAGTGAAAAAGTAGACTGCACATAATGGATGCTAATCATGCTGGCTATTTCTGGCAGACATACAGATTGTCTAGCAACCTGTATAGAATGAACTTCACTTTCCTTTCTTCTAATAAGCTTTGAGGAAGAACATACTTCTTGCTCTTGCTTTTTCTGAAAAATACATCAATTTCTGTAATAACTGCTCTCCTCATTCACAGATCTCAAATGTGCCCTCCTATCAAAGTGAATATTGCCTCCAGTTTCAAGGGAGGAATGTGGAAAGAGTAAGAAGTAGACAGAATATTCCAGTTTGAAAGAGACAGAAGTATAATAGATATAATCTGCTTTGTTATTTATGAAGGTGTTTGCTTGTTCCATGTCTCTGCGTCATGGGAGAATACAATGGCCAGAAAAATCTTTGTCTTTATTGCATGCACAGATTTGACCAAGACAGACATTGTAGATTATCCACAAAGCTAAATGCTACAAGAATTTTCTGTCTCAACCAAAAATCATTATGATCTGGCACAATTTTAAGACCACTTTCATCAGTGCTGTTCCATTTGTTATTGTTTGTTTAGCTGATTATTTCTTGCCAGGGAACAGGTCAAATTACCTCTAACTGATGATTCTTGGCCTGATTCTGTCCCGTGAATGACTTGTGAAATACCCAAAACAGAGCAAACACTAGCAACTCCTCTCTGAGGAAGGGGAGAGTGGCTAAGCCCTATCTAGATTTATTTTCTTGACTTTTATTTGTTGTTGGTTTTGTTTTATGGTGGAGACATCTTCTGTGCCCCTGCCATTCATTCTCTGCTCTGAGTTACTTGAGTCTTTTATTGTATTTCCTGCAGTTTTCACTGTGGATAATTTTTAAAGGTGTTCAGAGTGCTTCAGAAAGGCTATTTGCTAAGGGAAAGGAAATGTCAAAGGCATTTTGACAAGGGCACAGCTGGAGCAAGATGCACAGGCCCACTTGCACCTGATAGACTTTGACTTAGTTGTGGGGACTGATATTATGATTAGTACTATGACAGCAAGTTCAGGAGCATGTAATTTGAGAACTGTACTTTAGAAACTTTGATGCAGAGTCTCTCTTTTGAGCTTTTGGTCTTGGTATGTGTCAAAAAACATGGTTTGGGGGATATTATTCCTCCTCACCCCAACTCTCCTTTAGAAGCAGGAAAGTAGGATTATGTTTCACCTTGGGGTTTTTTGTTTGTTTATTTTTTGGAAGGTAGGTTTATTCAGAGACTTAACACATGTTTATGTACCTACGTTTATTTATTTTGCAGGAAGCTGAGAAAGGTTGCAGGTTGAAAAAAACCAAATTCTTAGCTTCTCTCTCTGAGATTATGTGGGACAGATGTACTGAGAGCACTTTCCTGTTATAGCAGAAGAAGAATGTGGTCAGAGTATCTCATGTTGCAGTTGTACTTAGGTAGCTAGGCAGCACCAGACCTCAGCTATATTTTTTTATTCTTATTCAGCATTCTTCAGTTCATTTTCAAGAAATTATTTTGCCCCAGATAATGAAGTGTAGTACTGGAAGGGAAAAAGGGAACAAACCCACCATGTATATTCAGAATTCTGTCACTGAGCTCCTCTAGGTGATTTAAAATTAGAGAATGCTAACAGGAATATCAACAGCACAAGGGTAAGGAACAAACACTAAGGTGAACTAAGAGCAAGCACCATGTAGACTTCCCTCAGCCATGAAGTCTTTTGCAGGAACTGCTATAATTCATGAGGTCTTTCTAACACAGAAGCTCCATAGCAATGCTTGCCTATTTTCTGTGGGGTTACAGCAGCCATAGACGTGCCATTAGCAACCGCATGTCATTACTTGCTCCGGAATCAGACACTCAACATCTGCTTGAACCATGCCGAGTAATGTGCTTTCTTTTTCTAGTTTTCCTTTGGGAAAGCCTCCTTGCTGCACAAAGGAAAGAAATGACCATTGTGTCTATTTCTTGGATAACAGCAGGGTTGGTTGTTCAGCACATTTGAGCAGATGTAGAATGGTACTGCAAAAATGCACTAAAAGCTGTGTACAGTAAGCTTCACGCCAGCAATGGCATGAGGGTCTCATGTTTGCTTTTTCCCATCTGCTTAGACACAGGTTATTTTAAAATGTTCAGAAAGGGAAATGTAATGAGAAAATAATCCCCATTTACATTAGCCCAATCCAGTGCTAGTGGGTAGACTTTACCATGACAGGATAACTTCCTGTACCCAAAGTTCATTCAGCCAGGTGAGTGCTGAAGTAATCAGAGATGGAAGTAATTTTCTCTGGTTATTCTCTATGAATGGTGTAATTCAAAAGTGTAAGTTTTGCTTCATTTGCATTAGTACAGCTGTGGTTTCCTTTTAGTATGAAAATACTGAATGTACCTCTCCTGATTCCTTTGGCAGAAGTGTAAATGTGAGATCTTAATGCCAGCAGATCAAGATGTGAAATTAGCAGGCTTACTCAGGTGTATGTTGAATTGCTGTTTTCACTGCAAGGATGGTTAAGCCAAGCCCAAAGGCTACAACATTTTGGCATTTCAGGTTTTCACTAGCTTTAAAAAAAGCAGGTTTTGGTGCTGTCAGTCTATTTTAGGAAGTTGTTTATCTGCTTTTAGCCAACTGTTAAGTAACTTAAAAAAAAAAAAAAAGGGGGGGGGGGGGGCAGGCAGGCAAAACCCCAACAAAAAAATTGCAAAAATTTTCAGGATTCATTTTTTTTCCCCTTTAAGCCATAAAGAAAAAACATGAAGGG
>JAAGNO010012735.1:138410-160221 GCA_033439905.1 Ceryle rudis | reverse complement strand
AAAAAATGGGGTGGGTGGGCGGGAGAAAGGCAGGCAAAACCCCAGCAAAATAATTGCAATCATTTTCAGGTTTCATTTTTTTTCCCCTGTAAGCCATAAAGAAAAAGCATGAAGAGAGGCCATCTCTTCTGAGTGTACTATTTATGTGATTGGATAGCAAGCTACAGTTTTGCACTTGGCTTTGCCCCCATCCCTCCACACCTCAAAAGCATAAACTGTGCTGCATTGTCATGTGGGATGGGGATTGTTTTCTTTTAGTTTTTTTTTTAAATATGCCTGTGACCCTTTTCAAGGGTATTACAGGGTTTTTTTTCCAGCTACTATAGAAGATTATGATTCGGTATACTGACAAATACTTCGACGACATCAAGTCAAACTAGTGCCAAGGTGTTTTGCTGCAATTAGCAGTCTGCCCATTTGGTAAACACATACCTGGCAATTTTTTACAACCCTAAGATGGGCTAAAAAACCACCAAACAGACAAACAGAAAAAATCAAACCCCCAAACAAACAAACAAACAAAACCCAACAACAAACCAAGGCAAGTAAATGTAAAACCCCTGCAAGTTTGATGCTGTAAGGTCAGGATGTACCAGTGTTAGAGGGAGAGGAAAAGCACAGGCTGTGAGGTACCGTTTCTTATTTTACAGTGATATGAGGAAGGATAGACTGGGGAAAAGGGATTGGGAATATAACCTTCCTTTGGCCCATAACCTTATATTTTGGAAGATAATTATAGAGCTCTTGACAGAATTGCTCATAGTGCTTAGTATTGTCTTGCTCCTGCTTTCTTCTGCTGTACCGATTTTCCAGCCTAACCTAGACTTACCTGATTTGCACAGACTGCCCTTCTGAGGTCCTTATTTAACATTAATGGTGCAGAGCAATTTACAACACATCTGAGATGGTCATGTTTTGATTCCTTTGAGAGATAACATTTATAGTGAAAATATGTTACCAGCTCTTCAGAAACAGCTCTGTATGAACTTGGAATATACTTCAACTTCATATTATATACACTGTAGCAGGCATACTAATAGATTGCAACTATTTTTTTTGCTGAAGTCCTTGCTTCTGTAAAAAAAAAAAAGTCACTGAGGATTGTAGCACCATTTGACTTGCATTATTCTTCTTTTTACACCAAAATACATTTTCTCTTTTCCACTTTGTTTTACAAAAGGAATTAGAAATGCTCATTAACAGCTTTTTGTTTCTACCATGCCAGGTATTTCACAGACAAGTTTGTGTGGTTTGGGGAGCAAAATGCCTTTCACCTGTATGATATCCATAGCATCACCATAGGAAGAATCCTGTAATAACAGAGATCAAAATATTTTTCATGAAAGCATATCTTTTGAGTGTTCTGGAAAACATTAACTAATTTCCCAGTGTCCCTCTCCCTATTTTTTTTTTGTTCTTTTTCCATAATTTAGCAACTGCCATTCAATTAATCAGGCCTCAGTACATTCCTACTGCATTTGAGAGAACATTGCTACCTAAGAATTTGCTTCGCTTTATGTTTAATGAAAAGGGATAGTTATCGAATGGAATTCTGCTTTATGGTAAATGTGAAGAATCCTCTAAGGCTAGTGGACTCCCAGTGAGCATATATCTGAAGTTAAGGTCCTCTAATTAGGCAGACCGATTCAGCGGCTTTTTAAATGTTCTTCCGAGCTGTGCAGTGTCATTATGATGTTCTTGTTGATTTGGGTTTTTTAAATAAATAATACCAAAATACTGTCAACTTCTCATAGAGAACGGTGTTTCACTATGTTACTAAATGAAAGCTACTTCTTGGCTGTCTGCAGTGTTTGCTACAGGATGCATATGAAGAAGTATTGTGAATGAAATGCTCAGGCATCTATATTGACACTTTTTTTTCTTTTTTTCTTTTTAACCGCCTGTTGATAGTGGACCTATTGGACCTGAACACAACAAGTGAAGTGTTCAAACAGCAAAAGTTGAGTCAAAATGACCAGCTTATTGGTGTTCAGGATGTGATCAGCTGTCTCACTACCATCTACAGTGGACTTGAGGAGAAACACAAAGATATGGTGAATGTTCCTCTCTGTGTCGACATGTGTCTTAACTGGCTACTCAATGTATATGATAGGTAAGTAACAAGTCTTGATTCACAGTGTGTAGCCCAAGAATTTTATGTAGTATTAACAAATTATAAACCATGGAGACAGTACTGGTAATATTTGCATTCGTGACTTACACAAAGTCCTATAAGTCTAGAATTTTTTATATTTTTTCTGAGTTACTTTCTTGAGGAAGTGTCCATGATAACAGAAAAATGATAAAGCCTTAAGAAGTTCTTCGGTAAAAAGTTATATGTTTTGATATTTTTGACTCGGTAATGAAAATACAGTTGCTTGCAATTAGGTGATTCTTATGCTGTCCTGCTCATAGAATCATAGAATGGTAGGGGTTGGAAGGGACCTCTGGAGATCGAGTCCAACCCTCCTGCCAATGCAGGAACACTTAGGGCATGCCACACAGGAACAGATTCAGGTGGGTCTTGCAAGTCTCTAGAGAAGGAGACTCCACCACCTCTTTGGGCAGCCTGTTCCAGTGCTCTATCAGTCTCACAGTGAAGAAGTTTTTCTTCATGTTGAGGTGGAACTTCCTGTGTTTCAGCTTGCTCCCATTACCTCTTGTCCTATCACAGGGCACCACTGAAAAGAGACTGCTCAGATACAGTAATGTAACCTTATGCTGCTTTTTTACTATTACCAAAGAAACATTGAAAGGATTTCAAGAAACATATGAGTAGAGAACTGGGTATGCTGCTTTAGCTGTGTTCCTACCACAAATGTTCCAAATTGCCCAGATCATTTGTCATTCTTGCCAGATCCTATTTCTGCCACAAGCAGGGACAGCTCTGTTATTTATTTTTATGCTTGGTTACTTAACATGCCATAATCCTGTCTGGGCTCCCTGTCCTGATTCATCTGTTGAGTGATGGTTGTTCTCATCTCAGTGGTAAAGCTTGCCCAATTCTGGAGGGTCAGTGGTGTCCTGGTCCTGGCTCAATTCCAGCAGATGCCATTCCTGCCTTGTATCAGTTATGAGTGTTGGTGGTATGTGATCAACTTGCCCTGGTCCTGGCAGCAAAGCTGTATTTCCCAGGTGGATTGTGAGTTTGCCTCAAGAAAATTTTAAGATGCCTACAGTAAGAATGTGTGGGTTTATTTAAAAGCATGTCTGCTATCTGCAGAGAGAGCACTGAATCTGAGCATATTAAAAAGTCCACTGTGGTTTTTTGATAGTCTTTCCTGAGGCCCCAGACATTTCTTTCTTCTGCTGAAAGTTGAACTCTGACCTGTCTGCCCTGCCCTGCATTATGTCAGCCTGCATTGCTTATGATCTGTATATTTTTTTTTAGTTGTGATTTTGAGTCATGAGTTTGTTGCTCATTTTTCTTAGTGTTGTTCACTATTCTCATCTCCCTTCTGTAGTTAAGAACTGGGAAGAACTACTTCTCCATTCCCTATAACGCATCTCCTTACCTTGCTTGAGCAAAGGCATTTCAGGACTCTTCTGGAGCTGACTCAAGGCACAGCAGTGCAATACATTGCCTGGTTTCTTCAGTGTGTCTTAACTGAATATATGCTTTAGTTCAGAGTTATACACAGAATTACAGATCAGAATTTCTAAGCTACATGAGTTTGGTTACAAAATTTCTTTTCTTTTTTCCCCATTTGAAGATGGAAAGAGCAGAAGTATTTCTCGAATAATGACAGAAATTCTTATACCTCATTTTGCAAGAGAGAGCTGTTAATTGTTGATGTGTGTGTTATCTTCCCTATGTTCACACACTTCATTAGTACCAAATTCCAGTTCATAGCTTTTTGCCTTTTTTTTCCACCCAAGGATTACACCCCGGTGTTCTTATACTTCGTGGATATTTTATTTTATATTTTGTTGTTATTTTAAATATTGTGGTAGGAAAGAGGGAAGGAGGTGACAAAGCACATATGACCATTTATGTGCTGACTACCTATTATGCATTGGCAATTGAATATGGCTGTTTAATACTGTGACATTTCTGTTAGTTGGACTCCTCATCATTACTGCTAGAAAATTGGAGACCCTAACACATAATGACTGAGATTTCTTCCTGCAATTATTTTTGTTTTGCAGAGCTCTGTATTGCGGGTGAATAAACACATCACTTGCAAATAGAGCAGTAGATCAAGTGGGTTGCTTAAGTTAAATGTTATTGGTTATTTAAAATAAGAGAATTAATAATGTCAGAGAATTTTTTGTAGTTACTAGTTGTGGGGTTTTTTTCAGATTGATCGCAAAAATTTAGCTTACCTTTGCTTCCTAACTTCAGTTAGAAGTCAGTTGTTTAATCTGTTCATATTTAAAATGCACAAACCTTTCTTTAAACATCTCCTGTTGCTGCTATTTCCCCTTGATTATGTTGAAAGATTTAGTGTAGATAATTCTTCAAGCTGATGAAAAACTTTAATGTTTAGTGAAACTTTGAAAAAATGGAGGATGAAGATTTTCTGAGATAAAATTACCTTTTACAGTGCATTTCCTTGCTGCCCTTTCAAATCCACTTGGGGGGGGGGGGGAATGCTGAAAGAACCATCACCAATTTTAAGGTGTGATTGGGTTTTTTTGTTTCTGGTTTGGTTTTGTGGGTTTTTTTTTTTAATTGGCCTTTAGGAAAGAGCTAATTTGTTTCTTGGCATTTCCATTGTTTATTACATTGATGTTCTACATCTACAATGTTTCAAATTGTTAAACTGCCTTCAAAAAGCATCTGTTAGTCACATGCTATTAACATGAGATTTAATTACTGATTCACAGATTAATGGCAAACTGAGTAGTCTTCAGACTTACCTACAGATGTCTTTGGCCCTTAAAAAGAGCCAATTTATTTGTAGAAAAAGTTTGTTAGGTTCTGGTATTTTCTGACACAGCAGGAATGATTCATTCTTCTGGCTAAACAGAGGAGAGAAGCACTAAATTTACTCAGTGACTTTTACTTCTTCAAGAACTCAAAGGTTGTTCCAGGCAGCAACATCTGCTCTATAAACACTTTCCAGACTTAAAGTTCCTTGCTTTGGTTAGTCCAGAGATTCGGGTTTTTTTAATAAAATTAAAGATTAACACATTGCGTTTTGCAGTGAGAACTGTGAAGGAAATTGTTTGGCCTATGAAGCCATTTGGCCAGGCCTGTATTTAAATCATCCAAAAGCAATAGCCGGTGGTTATTGTTCTGAACTATATACTGTCAAATTTCCTAAAATCTTCAAACATCTCTCATATGAAATGGACTGATTGCTTTGGATACTAATGGAATAGCTTAGCACCCCTTGAAATGAGTTGTTTCAGGTATTTTAAAGTCTATCATACATATTATCGCAGAACTACAGAATTTTCTAGGTTGGAAAAGACCTTTAAGATCCTTGACTCCAGTCATTTACCAAACACTGACCAGACCTTGATTAAACCCTATCCCTCAGCACTACGTCTGCAGGACTCTTAAATACCTCCAGAGATGGGGACTCCACCACTGGACTCCACCTGGGCAAGCTGTTCCAGTGCCTGATAACCCGTTCAGTAAAGAAATTCTTCCTCGTATCCAATCTAAACTTACCTTGGTGCAACTTAAGGTCATTTCCTCTTGTTCTGTCACTTGATACTTGGTTGAACAGACTGACACCAACCTCTCTACAACCTTCTTTCAGGTTGTTGTAGAGAGTGATAAGGTCTCACCTGACCCTCCCTTTTCTCCAGACTAAACAACCCCAGCTCTCTGTCACTCTTCATAAGATGTGCTCTAGACCCTTCACCAGCTTTGTTGCCTTTCTCTGGACGTGCTTCTAGTATTTCAGTGTCCTTCTTGTACTGAGGAGTGCAAAACTGAACATAGTGCTCGAGTTGCAACTTCATCAGTGCCAGGTACAAGAGTAAAATCACTTCCCAGGTTCTACTGGCCACACTATTCCTGATATGGGCCAGGATGCCATTGGCCCTCTTGGCCATCGGGGCATACTGCTGATTCATGTTCAGCCTGCTATCAGTTGACACCTCCAGGTCCCTCTCTGCCAAGCAGAATAAATATAAATAAATATAGGATAAATGTACTAACTGTGGACAGTGACGCTATTTCAATCAGATAATGGTGCATAAATACCTGATGGGAACAGCAGAGAAGATGTAGTCAAGCATTTCTCAGTGGTGCCCAGTGACAGGACAAGAGGCAGTGAGCACAAATTGAAGCACTGGAAATTCTGCTTAAATGTACAAGAAAAAGATTTATTGTTTTAATATTATGGTGCTCAAACATTGACAAATTGCTCAGAGAAGCTGTGGAGCCTCCATTCTTGAGGGTACTCAAAACCTGACTAAATATGATTCAGGAAAACCTGTTCTACCTGACTGAGCAGGGGCATTGGTTTAGCTGATCTCCAGAGTTCCCTCCCAACCTCAGTGGTATTGTGACTTTCTAAGGCGAACAAACTTAAACCACTGAAATGGAAGAGTCAGTGCTACAAAGTCTATAGGTTTGGTGGGGAGCTGTTTGGTTGGTGTGGTTGGTTTTACTATATATATAATTTAAGTGCTAATATTTATCTGTTCACAAAAAAAAAAAAGCTACCGTGAAATATGTTGCTCATTAGAATAATGTAATATTGCAGGCTTTGAAATTATTTTATAATTTAATGAGAAAATACTTTTTGTGGAAAGGAGGTTTTACATGGTCCCTATAGCAATATGCTGACATCTGGAAAAGTTTGAAGCCTCCACGTTACAAAGTTTTTCTGAGTGTCTGCCTTTAATAAACGAATGCTGTAGTCAGTTCTGAGTTAAATGAAACCCAAATGAATGTTCAGCTTTGTTTTTTCATTGAATGCAAAGTTAAAACACAGACAACCCTACACAGGAGAGAATTCTTTATCACTTTATCAGGGTTGCAGAATCACAGAACATTAAGAGTTGAAAGGGACCTCGAAAGTTGATCTGGTCCAACCCCCCTGCTAGAGCAGGATCACCTAGATCAGGTCACACAGGAACATGTCCAGGCGGGTTTTGAATGTCTCCAGAGAAGGAGACTCCATAACCTCTCTGGGCAGCCTGTTCCAGTGCTCTGTCACCCTCACCGTGAAAAACTTTTTCTTATGTTTACCCGAAACCTCCTATGCTCCAACTTGTACCCATTACCCCTTGTCTTACAGCTGGATGTCACTGAGAAAAGCCTGGCTCCATCCTTCCAACACTTGTCCTTTACATATTTATAAACATTAATGAGGTCATACCGCAGTCTCCTTTTCTCCAGGCTAAAAAGACCCAGCTCTCTCAGCCTCTCTCATAAGGGAGATGCTCCATACCCTTCATCATCTTAGTGGCTCTGCGCTGGACTCTCTCCAGTAGCTCCCTGTCTTTCTTGAACTGGGGTGACCAGAACTGGATACAGTACTCCAGTTGGGACCTCACCAGCACAGAGTAGAGGGGGAGGATAACCTCCCTTGACTTGCTGGCCATCCTCTTCTTAATTCATCCCAAGATGCCATTGGCCTTCTTGGCCGTGAGCGCGCATTGTTGGATCTTGGTCATCCTCATGTCCACTATGACTCCTAGATCTTTTTCCTCAGAGCTGCTCTCCAACTGATCAGCCCCGAGCTGTACTGACACATGTGTTTGTTCTTCCCCAGATACAGTACTTTACACTCACTCTTGTTGAATTTCATTAAATTTCTCCCTGCCCAGCTTTCCAGCCTGTCCAGGTCACACTGGATGGCAGAACAGCCTTCTGGCGTGTCAGCCACTCCTCCCAGTTTTGTATCATCAGCTGAGGGTACACTTGCTGAGGGTACACTCTCTCTTTTTTGAGGTCATTGGTGAATATATTGAACAGCACTGGACCCAGGACTGACCCCTGGGGAACACCACTACCCACAGGCCTCCAACTAGACTCTGCTCCACTGACCACAACTCTCTAGGCTCTGTCCAACTCTAGGCAAGTTTCCAATCCATCTCGCCACACTTCTTAAGCTTGGCTGTGAGGATGTCATGGGGGACTATCGAAAGCTGTGCTGACATCGAGATATACTACATCCACTGCCCTCCTCTCATCTATCCATCTAGTTGTGCCATCTTAAAAGGCTATCAAATTAGTCAAGCATGACTTCCCTTTGTTGAATCCGTGTTGACTACTTGTGATAAGCCTCCTTTCCTCAACATGCTTTGCAATGGTGGCAAGAACAAGCTGTTCCATCACCTTTCCAGGAATAGAGGTGTGGCGAGGCTGACCAGCCTATAGTTACCCAGGTCTTCATTCTTGCCCTTTTTGAAGATCTGGATGACACTGGCCTTCCTCCAGTCCTCAGGCACCTCTCCTGTTCTCCAGGACCTCTCAAAGATTATGGAAAGTGGCCTAGCAATGACCTCCGCCATCTCCTTCAGCATTTGCGGGTGCATCCCATCAGGGACCATGGACTTGTGGTTGTTCAGTTTGCTTAACTGCTCTCTAACCCAATCCTCCTCAACTGAGACAAAATTTTCCTTCCTCCAGACTTCCTCTGTGGTCTTACAGGACTGGAACCCCTGGGAGCTGGCCTTAGCAGTAAAGACTGAGGCAAAGGTGGCATTCAGTAACTCCGCCTTCTCTCTATCCTCAGTCACCAGGGCACCCACTTCATTCAGCACTGGGCCCACATTTCCTCTAGACTTCCTTTTACCTCCAACATACTTGAAAAAGCCTTTCTTGTTGTCCTTGATCTCCCTCACCAGGTTTCGTTCTAAGGAGGCCTTAGCTTTCCTTGTTGCATCCCTGCATCCTCTGACAACCTCTTTGTACTCTTCCCAAGTGGTCAGCCCCTCCTTCCATGTTCTATATACTACCTTCTTCCACTTAAGTTTATTCATTAGCTCCCTGCCCAACCATGCAGGTCTCCTAGCAGTCTTACTTGATTTCTTACTCTTTGGGATGCTCTGATCTTGAGCCTGGAGGAAAAGGCTCTTGAATATTAGCCAGCTTGCTTGGGCCCCCTTACCATCTAGAGCATTGTCCCACGGGACTTTTTCAAGCAGTTCCTTGAAGAGGCCAGAGTTAGCCCTTCTGAAGTCCAGGGTAGCGATCCTGCTTGTGGCCCTGTGTCTGCTGCATGTGATTCTGAACTCCACCATCTCGTGGTCACTGCAGCCAAGGGTGCCCCTGACTTTCATATCCTCAACCAGTCCCTCTTTGTTTATTAGTGCAAGGTCCAGCAGTACTCCTCTCCTTGTCAGCTCCTCTAACACCTGCGGTAAGAAGTTATTGTCAATGCACTGCAAGAACCTACTGGACTGTGCATGCCTGGCTGTGTAGTTTTCCCAGCAAATGTCAGGGTAATTGAAGTCCCCCAAGACAAGCAGAGCCTGTGATTGTGAGACTACTTCCAGCTGCTTGTAGAAGGCCTCGTCAGCTTCCTCATCCTGATCAGGTGGCCTGTAGTAAACACCCACAACAATGTCTCCCATACTAGTCTCCCTCTTAATCCTTACCCACAAACTTTCAACTCCCTCTTCATTGCCCCATAGGGAGAGCTCAATGCATTCTAGTTGCTCTCTCACATAAAGAGCATGGATATAGCCATCCATGACAGTCTTCCAGTCATGTGAGCTATCCCACCACATCTCAGTAATTGCAATGAGGTGGTAGTCCTGAGATAGCACACATATCTCTAGTTCATCCTCTTTGTTCCCTGAACTGCGTGCATTAGTGTATAGATATTTCAGAGAAGTTCTAATACTAGAGCACTGCCCCACTGGTGCAAGCCCAGCGACAACCCCTTCCCCCTTCGAATCTAGTTTAAAGCCCTGTCAATAAGCCTTGCTAACTCCTGCCCCAAAATCCTCTTCCCCCTCTGGGCCAGGTGCATCCCACCTGAGCCATTTACACATTAACGTATGCCAGAATGATGTGCTGTGTGTGACTGAATGAGGTAATTTGAAGCTAGGCTTAAACGTATAAAATAAGTGGCAATTTTATAACATTCTGGAAAATTGGGGCCTGATTTTCAAACTAGGCAGTAAAAGCAGTGGGTGTATTTGATTAATTTGGCAATAATTTCTCTGTACCTCTGTTCCAGCTTGTGAAATGGAGAAGATAATGCTGTCTGGTCTCACTAGATTAGGTGATGTTTCTGAAGACAAATGCATTAATATTTGTAAGGTGCTTAACTAATTTATGCAGAGCCCAGCAGTAAATTAATAATTTTGTATTCAGCACAACATTTGTGGAGTAAATCAGATAGCAGGCCATATGTTGAATGGATAGGACAGAAAGAGATAGCTGATAACCACTCCAGAAGTAATTAAAGGATATACCACTTCTGCATGACAGAAGGGACCAAAGTAATGTTTGGGGCAATATCAATTTTAGTATTATCTCACTTGCTGGTGAAGGTCCCAGCTAAACATAAATACAGGGATTGTGTATAATATATGCAGCTTAACTGCTATTCTCATTTTTTTAACTATGGTTCATCTAAAGGCAAATTGTGTCCTGTTTTTTATCTTTGAAAGAGAAAGCATCAGATCTTTTAAGATTATGTTTCTGCACTGATCTTTTGAACTTTAAAATTGTCCTTTTCCGTGTACCCTGAGTTTATTGCTTTTGTATCTTTTTGAACAGTGTTTGTCTTGCAGGTTTAAAATCACTTGTTTTGGTACACCCTTATCTATTTTCAAGTTGCTTACAGTTTGATGTGTGTTTTTTGGGGGGTTTGGGCATTTATACATATATATATTTTTTTTTTCCATGTTGGACATGATGAGCCTGAAGTTTTAAGCAGTTGCTTAAAAAGAATGAAGGTTCCACATGTAGTGCATGTGGACTTGCATGGCACACGTGTATATCAGAGCATTTTAAACATAAAAAACTGAAGTGCAAAAAATTAGTTCGTTACTGTGATATGAAAACTTGGTTTTATTTTGCAGTTCTTGTGTTTTACACTAATAGGCTTCCCTGCAATGTGCTTATGTTGGTTTTTAGTTTTGGGGTTTTTTTTCCTATATATATCATACTATTAAATCATGTTGAGGGCTTTACGCAGTTAAGTATCTGCTCTTCTAGAGTAATATGAACTGTTTTGACATGTAAACTACTTATAAGGCAAGCTGAGCTTTTGTAAGAGAAGCATTCTTAATGTGATTTACAGTGTTAATTTGTTTTGAGATTTGAAATATATTTGTAATAGATCTCACCCATGCCTCTGCATTTTTCCACAGACTTGTGTTGGAATGAAATTAAATTAAACTGTATTAAATTGTCTTATCTTCACTATTTCAGTGGCCGAACTGGAAAAATTCGAGTGCAGTCCCTGAAAATTGGCTTGATGTCTCTTTCTAAGGGTCTTCTGGAAGAGAAGTACAGATGTAAGGAAAAATGTATTTTATAAAATGCTTGCTTTATATAATTAAGACTTGTATAATAACAACACACAACGTAGAAAAATTTGTAGTAAAACATCTCTCAGGCCCGTAGCACGGCAGTTTGCTTGTGAGCAAGTCAAACACAATTGTTGTTTTCATTATCAGTGACAATGGAGATAGTAGGATTTGTATCCTAGCTGGAAAGTATAGGTGTCAGTTATGCATTGTCATAATGCACAGTATTGCATTCCCCAAAAGCAAAGGAGCAAGTAGGAAGCTAGAGAGGTATTCTGCTTGACTGATCTGTTCTCTCATGTGTCTGTACGTATGTTATGTATCAAGAAAATTCAAGCAAGTCAGCACTGATTGGAACAGATTGATATGTCTGATAAAGCAAGGAAATACATCAAAAGCCAGCAATTGTATTTTGTGGTCTATGACAAAGATGGTCTGAACTCTGAAAATAGTTTTCCAGTATATGTGCTTCCTGCCAGAATTGTACAGTGAAAGATTAAAGTACGTTAAGTAATCTCTACAAGCTTGACAAATACTGGGAATAAACATGTCACAAATATAATTGCAGGAGCAGAATATAATTAAGTAACTTTGTGACAAAACCCCCTAGCAAATACAAAACAAGAGATTAAGCACTAGATAAGAGCATCCTAGTATGGACAGTTATTTATTACCCATGTTATCTTAAAATCACTATACTTTGCAGTAGTTCCTTGACACACTTCAGAAACACATGTAAAATATGTAGAGACTTCATTTGCCATTTACCATTGGTGCTCTGCAACTATTTCTGCTTTCCTTAGAAGCATTTTTAGGTAATCCTGGTTAATAACATTGATCAAAAGTACAGGTATCTTATGTATTGGGTCATATTTGGACTTCTGAATGACATACCAAGACTTCGGGTTTTTTAGTTTCCTTAAGTCATTTGACATATTTGTGAATTAGTCCATAAATAGAAGAGCTCAGTGGACATATCTTTGTTCAGTAATGGCAATACATCTGCCATTTGGTGTGAAATAAAAAGGTTTCATAAAGTGTACTTAGGTTGTGGGTAACAGAATGATAACCCTACCAAGAGGTGGTTTAAAAAGTCCCCAAACCTGAGAATAAACTCACGTTAAATTGCTATCAATATTGAACTAGTATACTTATGGTTAGCAAATACAGGCACTGAAACAGAAAGAGAAAATGACTGAGTGAGATTAATTTTTACGTTGTTGCTTTGTGTCCAGTAGTAAAATGAAAAGCACATGATGGTGACTGCAGATTTCTATAATCTGTGTTAACAGGGTGGGGTTTTTCCTGAAGATTGCTGTGAAAAGTATAGAAAAACTCTCAGGAGATATTTGTATCAAGTGATCATAACTTCAACCTGAAATGCATCTGAAATTGAAATAGTTGCTTTGTTTCTCAAAGCAGAGAATGGTCACATAATGCATTGTTTTTGTTGTTACTTCTGATCAGGCTTTTATAACTTTATTGTCAGTTTTAATGTCCTTATGAACCATAAAATTGCCACAAAACTCTTCAGTCTGAAAGAATTTTTGCTTGGGAAGTAACGGTGTCAGGTACTGGTTGCTGGCCTGCAGTGGCTTTGCAGACAGTGTTTTGTGGTCTTCTGGCACCAGCTGTGTCACAGACCAATCTTGGCTCTGAGCTCTCATGCTTGTTTTGATTTTGTCACACCCTAATAATCATCTACTGTTTGAGAGAAATTTTGTCATATCTAATGAGCTCTTGAATCTTCAAGTGAAAACCATTAATGGAAATGCTAAGTATTTTCAAGAAAGTCAGTCACCTGGAAGGAAGAGCAGTACCTCCAAACATGGGTGCTTAATATGAATTACTTGCCTTGTAGATGAACTCTTCAGTCTTTTGTATGACTCTTAACCTGACTGTCTTCTCAAGTGTTTTCTACATCAGCCTTCCCAGAGACCAACCTTTCAAGGATTAACTTGAAGAAACAATTTCTGGGCTGCTGAGACTTTGGGTCTACAAAATAATGTGGTGAACTGACAGGGGACAATAATTTCAGCTTACCACTGACCTTCATTTCTCTCTTACCTTTTTGGGGAAATGGAGCTTTTGTTCTTGTTTGGTTTTTTTTGACCTTTAGTCACATTGATTTCCGGTAAAAATAAGAATTTTAACTGCATGTTCCAGTATAGGTAGGATCTGTTCACTTGGCTCATTTTTTTAAAAAAAAAAATGTTTTGCCAGAGAAATTTCCATCTCTTTGTTTTTAATTTAATTAAGCTTCTTTCCAAGAAGGTAGACTCCAGGGCTGACACGAGAATGGATCTTTAATTAAAAAAAGCCCCAATTACTGTAGAAGAAACACTGAAGCCTCAATTAAAGACTGCCTATTCTTGTAAATGTTTGAAGACGTGTTTAACTTCAAGCACACACCTGGGTGCTGCTGTGAATAAAAATGGACCTGGAATAATGTAATTGAGTTGCTATGAGCACCTTACATCTGTGCTTGTAAGGCAAATAGTCCAGGGCTTCTTTTCTGTTGGTGAGGCCAATGACCTGGTCTGGCTGTACCCATGTTATGCTCTCCTTTCTCCCTAGAGCAGGGGAGCCACATGTGACCTACCTATTGGAAATGATTCGAGACCCTGCCTAACTCTTTTATCAATTCCTGGCTATTTTGGGGCCAAGAATTAGTGGACTTTGACCAAAATCAGATACACTATTAACTGTGGAAAAGAGAAAAAGAAAATAAGAAAAAAAAAAAAAAAGGCACATAGTACTAGTATAGCTCTAAAATATTCAGAGCACAATAAAGAAAACACTGTTTCTTTTTACCAGTAATAGTTCATACAGAGATACAGGGCTTCTGAATATTGTGGGGAAAAATGGAACATTTTTAACCTCTCAATTTTAGTGTCCCAAATGTTCTAGGAAGGTAAATGTTAATCATATCAGCAAGTGCTTGCAACAATAAAAAAAATAATTTGCATGTGTGATTATTCACAGCAGGTTTAATGCCTAGTCATGCAATCAGGAGACAAACGATGTCTCAGTATGGATTTCCTGAGGGACCACAAGATTTTTATGTTCCCTCACGTTTCTTCAGTTTTAGAGGTGGAGAGAAGTCACAGCCCTGTGTAGGAGCCTATTTGTGTGCATTTTGCTCTTAGCTGGGCTCATTTTTAACACAGAAAGCCCAGGCTGGCAGCAGAAACAGAAAACATGCATGGAGTCTTATTTAGTGTGTAGATTTGTAGATTTTGGGTCATATCATTTAATGCACAAAACCAGTAGAATTTGAGGTGAAAAAGAAGGACTACTTGAAACAACTATTAAGCAGTTCAGTTTTCAAGTGATGTACAATATTCTTGGAATGTGATATTTTACTGTTTATGTTGTTATTTTTCAAACCATTTGAAACTAACATAAAAAAATTAATTTAAAATTAAAAAAAAAAAAGATGAAATAATGTGCATCCTGTTTTTAACAATGTAACGTGTGTCATGGACATCTTACTACCGACTATCTTATTACCATTTTGGTAGGAATTTAACTAACTTCTCAATATTTTCAAGTATCCCCTTCTATACCATCCAGTAAGTATATTTTTATGAGGTTGTCCAGCTAAGCTGCAGTTTGAGTCCCCCAGCTGTCATCCTCTAAATACTAGTGTGAGGCTGAATTTAAGATAAAGTGTTTTTTTTTTTCGCTATGCCTCAGGTCTGAATAGTCTTTTCTTTTGCTTCATCAATCAATCTTCTTGTCCTTTTGGTAGACCCCATATACAGTTTAACCTTTATATCAATGTATTTTATGCATGAACTCTTCAAAGGTATTTGCTGATTTCCTACTTGGATCAACCCTAGCTAATCACTTTCCCTAGTCCCTCTCCTGACACATCATTTTTCCTCTGTTTATTAGCTCCGAATCAGCTGAAGTTTTAGGGCTTAAGAAATTACTTCAACTTCCTCCCAGCTACAGTAGTTAATGAATTGTTCTTTTAGTGCCTGTTTCCACTGTAGACTGATGCAAACAGAAAGAATAAAAAGGTGGGGTTTTTTATCCTTTCAGGATTTTTAAAATGACTCTTAGAAACTGGATAACTATCCCAACTGCAGCTGAAGAAGCTAGCTAGGATCTGGGATCACCAGGATGAGCCTGCAGCCGTGTAGTGCTGGTTCTGTCACAGCTGTTGTCTGTGGGGCTTTTTTCTCACCACTGAGCACTGGAGATGCTGTAGCATTTGTTTGACTAGGCAAGAAAGGGGTGAGAAAAATACAATAAACTAAAAATTAATTCAGTCATCTGGATTTTTGGTTTTGTGAAAAACCTTTCTTCTGCCTCAACCTCCTTTGCCAAGAAAAAAAAGTATGACCAGGCTTTCTGAAGCAGGCTGACAAAGCTTGACAGTAGCTCCAAATGAAGGGCAAAACAATTTACACAGTGTAATAAGAGTTTCTCTTGAGTGTTTCTGAACAAAGCTTGTCTGTTTCTGAATCAGAAGTGCAGTAAGACTGAATTTTCAAATTTTGTTTATTTCTAATCTATTAATGGTTGTTCTGGGGGGAAACATGAAAAGTAGGGCTATAGTATAAATGAATTTATTTTTGTTTGTTTTGAGATTACTTGGAGCTTTAATCCAAACCATCCACTGAGTGCAAAAAGACAAAGTAAAAGCCAACTAGAATGAACACAAAGAATTCACTTCCATTTCTTCTGTATTTTGTACTAATCACAGAATTTAAAAATGTATCTTAGATGAACTCAGCATTTGAGATATTTTCAGGAGAGATTAATCTTGTGACTAAATATTAATATACACAGCTACAAAGTTCATAAATCCAGGACTGTCGGCAGAAACACATTAAAAATTTTAACTGAGAGTTATAATAATTAAAAATTTCCAAAGAAATATTTTAAGAAAGCACTAAGAACTGTTATCTGTACTGCAGACAGGCCTATTAATTCAGTGCTTTACTGTAACTCTTAAGTAGGTACTAACAATATCTTATATCCCAGTGTCTGTGTCTGGAACAATTTTCATTATTCCTTTCAGCCTCAATTTTTTATGTCGTTACAGTCATCCCAGAATGTCCACTTACACTGCAAGGCTTGACACCTACCTTAGGAAAAAGGGATTGGTAAAGAGAAAGTACATGAGGGCAGACATGGTAATGCAGGAAGCAAAAGGGATTAATGTTAACCTTAAGTTGTCTTGCTGGCTGCTGCTTGTGCTTTAAGCTATTTCATGTGACCAGCTGTGACTTGAGTCAGAGCAAATGTGCTTCTATCCCCAACCAACCAAAGGATAGCATTTAAGTACTGAAGGGCTGCAATAATACCTGTACTCTTATTTATTCTTTGCACTGTGCATTGACCTTCCTGACCCTACCCCTACACAACCAGACAGTGCCCCTATACTCTTCCCAGGATACCTGTCCCCACTTCCATTGCCTGCACATTTCTTTCTTGCTGTTTACTTTGACCAGCAGGTCTCGCCTCCACTATGCCAGTCTCTAGTATTCCTTGCCTGATTTCTTACACCTTTGGATCAAAAGCTTTTGCACTTTATGGAAAGCATCCTTCCCTAGTGATAACAGAGAAAACCTAGTACATATTAGAGGGGCAATGTGGTAATGATGGATTAGAAGGATAAAATATTCTGATTTTGTGCTGTCTCTCTTGTTTTGTTACACAGCTGCTCCTCTGTAAAACAGGAGGTGCCATGTACAAGTTTATTATGGGATGCCATAAGAAGCCATATAGTTTCATTCATTTGGCCTTAACTTTTCTCATTTGCATGGTTACAGACCAAGAAAATGTAGTCAACGTAATAAAGATTAGATGAGAGTAAACTATTGTAAATGGGACATGGAACTTCCATAACCACAGCTGGATTCCAAAAATTCTAAAGCTGTAGCATTAGTGAATAAAAATGGGTTTACATGGAAATGAAATGAGTTGGTACCTCTGGTTCATATTGCAGATCTCTTCAAAGAGGTGGCAGGTCCAACAGAAATGTGTGACCAGAGGCAGCTGGGCCTGCTGCTTCACGATGCTATCCAGATCCCACGGCAGCTTGGGGAAGTGGCAGCCTTCGGTGGCAGCAACATTGAGCCCAGTGTGCGTAGCTGCTTCCAACAGGTAAGATATAAAAGACATTCATGTGAAAAAACCTCTCTCTTCACTTCTGCATGATGTAAAAAAGAAGAGAGACATTTTAAAGCATCCATTGAGTTTTTGATACAGAAATTAATATGCTTCTGCAATTAAATGTGGACCGTTATTGGGAAAATACAGCTATAAAAGATGGTTTATAGTTTAGGAGAGGATCAAACAACTTATATGTAGCAAAAAGAATATATAAATCTTTGTAGTTTTGACAATATTGGCTGCTCTAAAAGCTGTTAAAAAATTTTGTAGCACCCAATTATCCTTCTTTGCATCATTCAATGCAGCCTGATACTGTGAAAACAATGTGCTTTTCCCTGATGAAACGAGACATGATCTCAACAGAACAAGAGAATGATGCTGATAATAATTTTTGACCTTGTGCATCAGGAAATTATTTAACATTGTTTTACTGACAAAAGAGCTTGCACTTGCATGAAACTTCAAGCATAGTCATTTATATACTGCGAGCCTTTATGCAGCAGATCAGAACATGGGATAAAGCTTTCTTGCAGCCTGCTGTTCTGCTCCACACTATATGCAGGGGATTAATGAGGCTGCAAGAAGCATCTGTCTGTTTAAAGATGATGAGAATTAAAAAGAGGGTGTCATAGGAGAACACAACCTAACTCAGATTTTTGTCAGGGATGCTTAAGGCTCTGACTGTTTGCTAGCGATAACTATACTGCTTGCGTATACTGTTTTTATGTAAGTGGCTGCTTTGAGCATTGTATTATGTACGGATTAAAAATTTACTATAATATTTCTGATTTTATTGAATTGAACATTAAATATTATAGTGAACTTTTAGAGCATTTTTCTTCTGACATTCTTTCATGGACATTTCTACAACTTCATTTAGTGCTTTGAAAAATAGTTGCGATAGCTTTTTTTTAAAAAAACCAAACCTATTAGATTCATTTCTGGAGTCTGAGCTGATTGGAAGAGCATTTGTCCAGATCATGAATAATTTGGCAGATGCTTATGGGAGTTGGTTTGACCAATTAACCACGTAAAAATTCTCCTGAGGTTTTATCATTGCTACGTCAGAAAATAAGGGATGGTGCTTGACATACCCATCACTGTCTTTGAGTGGTTCAAGTCATACTGAGAAAAAATTATTCATTTTTTAGTGGCAGACTTTTTCTGTCACAAAGGAATGTCTTTATGTCCCTCAAGAGTCTGCCCCATCTCCCATGCTGTTCAATTATGATGGGAGGGTACTAGCAAGGTAGTGTTTAAATACTTGATGTGATATTATGATTATATTGACGATGAAGTTGCGTCCTTCATCTCATGTGAAGAGCTCAAGTTCAGTCCCTGGTCATTAAGAGAACATAGGAAAGCATGCAGCTGCATGACAGTTATCTCAGCCTAGTGAAAACAACTACTTTGCCTGTAGGGAAAGAATCTTACTACTTTTTTTTTTTTTTTTTTTTTATGCTGCTTCCTCTTACTGGCAAAAATCAACTTGGACTATGAATGAGTTAAGAAGCCTAGTGTTGCTTTTCATCTTGTCTTACCATTTAAGAATAACTTAATTTTCAGTGGTATTCTGTTACTTCCAGGGAGCTCAGAAAGATGACCTCTGACAAAGTTGATGAATATACCTTTACAGCTAGGCTTCCCTGGTGGTTACAACTGAAATGTGGAAAATGTGAAAACATGTTTATTTGCTTCTTAAAACAATCGTGCTAGTACTTTAGCTCTGCTGTATTCTTGCAGTGATTGCCGATAAGTGGAAGATTTCTCTCTCATTATTTATTTATGTATCTGTTTGTGTATTTAATGTGCTAACTTGAAAGAATACCATGAGCTCAGAATACAGTTTAAAAAATTACACGAGTCTCATGGCAATCAGTAGACACATGCCCTACTGATTTTTAGCAGCCTGATATCAATCTTAACTCAAAAGACTATAATTTCTTTAGTGTGCCTGAACTGCAGAACATTCTTCCTTTTCATGTTCCCTTACTTCTTCCTAAAGTCCTTTCAGTTCAAAGGTGACTTTACTATGGATTCCATTACGCCTTTGCTTTGTATTCCATCTGTTACCATCTGTCTACTCTATTACAGCTGTTTAGTCCACTGTATTCTTACTAACTTTTTTTCTATATATGCATTTTAATTGAGGTTATTTCTTGTATCCTGTAACTGGTTTTACTTAATCTGACATGGAAAAGAATTGAAACAGGTTATTGGTTTTTTAAATTGCATTTTAAGGAAAATCTGCTTGCGTGTGTTGCTGTTTTTTTTGTTTGCTTGTCTGTTGTGTTGTTGTTTTTTTTATTTGAATGTGTTGGGTTTTTTTCTCTCCACAGAATCACAACAAGCCAGAAATAACTGTAAAGCAATTTATAGATTGGATGCGCTTAGAGCCACAGTCTATGGTATGGCTACCAGTTCTACACCGTGTGGCAGCTGCAGAAACAGCAAAACATCAGGCTAAATGCAACATCTGTAAAGAGTGTCCAATTGTTGGCTTTAGGTAAGAGGAGGAGAGTTGGGTGCAAAGTTTCTCTGAAAATACCCACTTTCAAGTCTTCCAACAAGTACAATTCTTTCTGTTTGTTTTTCCACCATTTTCCCCCCTTAAGATGGGATCTGCTGTGCATGGTGAGGCCACAGTGTGGCCTGACCCATGCATTTCTGACTACTACTACTAGCAGTACTGCTGTTAGACACCCAGTGGTCCTTTGACTGATGGGTGTGTGCTGGACAGGCTATCATTGGGTGTTTTGGTATTGGTGGATGCAATAAATAGCAAATGGAAGTATAAATGCACACCATATGTCTGTGAGCAGAAGACCAAAAGGAGCTGATTAGTATGAAAAAATGTGGGTTGCCTGTCTCCTCTGCTTGGGAAACTAACTCATGCCAGGCAATAGTAAACACCCTTCCACAGCAATCTTTTCTTGCTTAGCACAAACATTGGTATGTTACTGTGGTAAGACTTGCACAGTTCCTGCCTAATGCATTGAATGTAGTCTAACTTTTGTCTGTTCAAAGGAAATTGTGAATTCTACAAGAAAAAATGACACCAAGTATATTTTCCATGTTATCTTCCTAAATTGTGTAATTTTGCTGTGAATTATCATCACAGGGCATGAGATGGTTGATACTCTTAGTAAGTGCTGTTACAGCTAATAAGCATTTGTGAATTGATTGCTCCAGTGTATAAAATGATGTAAAAAAAAGAAAAAAAAAAGGTACTAGAGCTAAACTGTCTTTTCCCTTTGCTGTGGTTGTGACATTGAGTGTATTATTTAGGGGTGATATAAAGCAGTCTTTCTTGTAAGTGACCTTAAGACTGCTTTCGGTATCTAGGTAGATGAGCAGGTTTTGTTCCCCATGCTTTCTATTTCTCCTTCTTTGTATTGTTTCAAAGGATATGGTCATATGAATACTGAGGTCAGCTTCATCTCACCTAGCCTTAGGCATGCTGACTTTAGTCAGTCTTAGAAGATTGAACTAGCAAACCTCTTCTTTTGCTATAATATAGATGTGTGAGTACTTCTAAAAGTAATTAAGCTGATTGGATTTTGTTGCCTGTCTTAAGAGGAGATTAAATTTCTCTAAATGTTCCTATTTTTCTTAATTAATGCTTAAGGGACCATAGGGTAAAAAAGCTCCAGCTCAGATATCTTTTACATGCGTAAGTTGGGGCTGATGAATCTTGTCTGTACTGAAATATTTGGTGTGGAGAAGGAGGGCATAGAAATAGAAAAGAAGAGAAAGGAGGACAAAGGAATGGCTCATGCTAAATAATTTCTACAATGAAGTTAGACATCTGCAACTGTAAAAGCATCTAGTTTCCTAGCAGAAGGTAGATGTGTCCATTCAGCGCACAGGCTCTGGATAAAGGTTGTAAACAGTTGCATCAGCATCCTTTAACAGTGAACCTTAACATTTATAGACATGTATTCTCTTGCAAAACAAAACATAAAACTCAGCAGGGGAAAAATGTGGATTGGTACTGAAAACTGCTCTCAGGAAGCAATTTAATTTAAAATTTTACTGTTCAGTAGCTATTCAATTTGGTTCAGTTAGTTCATTTTAGTTTCATACAAATGATATAATCTCATCCTGTCAGAACAACCATACTATAAAAAGCAGTGGGTGGAGTCTGGGATCAAAGTGTTGCTGTAGTCAGCTGAAGTTAAAAAAAAAAAAAAAGACGAAAAACCTCCTGCTCCTGGTGGCTACATTTAATATGAGGGATACCATGGAAGTTTGTTTCTTCTTTGTTTGTGTATATATA